>QANT01004852.1:0-16491 GCA_003254885.1 Purshia tridentata | reverse complement strand
ATATGAAATACCAAATTACATCACTAGTAAAGAATTTCAAGTTGAAATTTTTGTTTTTATCAATCAGACAAAGGACTTTTAGGCCCCGTTTGGGATTGTAGTGAGAGACTTAAAAACCGTTGTAAGTGACAATTCTAGGTCACTTACAATAATTTTGGTGTTTGGTAAATATTCAAAAACTATAGTGAGTGACTATTTGAGGTCACTCACTACAAATATTCACTACAGTTTGAAACTTACTTTTCAAAACTGTAGTAAGTGACAATTGTGGCCAAAATTATTTTTACCCAATCTATTATCACATTTTTAATAAAATGACAACCATTATCCTCCTTTTTTAACTATAGTTTATGTATGATGTANTCCTTTTTTAACTATAGTTTATGTATGATGTATGTGATGTGGATGTATGCATACTAATTTTATATATGCTTTATGTGATGGTGGATGTATGCATGCTAATTTTATGTATGATGTATATGATGGTGAATGTACTTTTAATATAGCTATTTTATATTGATATTACTAATTATGATATTTTATTTGTACCATTAAAGTTAAAATATTCCTACTACTATACATACTTATTTAAAAATGTGTTTTGTGGTCTACAATTTTAATGCTAATATAAATTTGTAGACTAAAAATTATAAACTAATAGAATATCTTTTTTTCAAATAAGTCAAAAAAATTTCGGCATCATGTCTATTTAGTAATTATGAACACTCACAATAATTTTATATTACAATTTACCAAACACCTTCATAATGCATTTGTACTCATAGCACTTTTGAAAACATAGTTTACAAAACACTCAGTTAACATTACTTCATAGCTGTTTTACTTCACTGCTGTATTACTTTACTATAGTATTTTCTCACTGCAATACCAAACTAAGCCTTAACACTGTCTCTGACTTCATAATCACAAGAATAATTAACAAACCTCCTAGGATGCCCATATTTTGCAATAATCAGACAAATCTATCCAGTCATTATTCTCCTGTTTGCTTTCAAAACCTTTTTTTTTTTATAGGAAACATAATGAGTAATATTAATAAGACTTGAGATGTACAAAGTCGATCAGTGGTCCACCAGGAAAACAACCCTGAAGCTAGTGAGATGTAAAAACAACACTAAATCTGACAAAAACAGAGCAACCTTAGCTGAATTGCAGTCAAAACTGATTTTAGCTTCCATATTATAATTTTTCTCGACTCCAAAACCAAATGTAGCTTTCTATATCATAATTTCTTCTCTTCTTTTGTTCCTTTTTTAATTTGTTCCTGTCATCCATCTATGCTAGCTTCTTTCTCTCTGCCCATAAATCCGATGTATTTCCCCTATGCTCGTTTGGAAGGCTGACAGGACAGCATAAAACAGTAAAAATCCCATTTTGAGGCAGCTTTTCTAGAGAGAGGGCCAAGCTTTTAGCAATTATAAGCTCATAAATAACATAGAATTGGCTGTAGATAGTTGACTTTGAAATTATTTCCTCATTGGTTCTCTTAATTGTAATAGGAATTCTTGTATCAATTTAAATACCTCTAGATAAGAATAATACAATATGTTGTCAAATTTTCATAAAGCTCTGTGTTTTTACATGGTGTCAAAGCCTAGGAAAAAAAACCTAGGGTTTCTCTACCTTGTCCTCTGCTGCTACTTCTACCCATAATAAACCCTAACCTTAGAAATATTTAGAGTTCAGCTATAGTACGCTCTATAGTACCCTTCTGATGGTGCTGCTATCGTTTTTCACCAAATGGATGAAAATAACTTAGAAAAACCTATTCAAACCCTATCATCAAGCATCTTTTGGTGATCAGCCCATGCCTTGTGTAACCCTCGAGTGAGCCTTCCCTCTTAAATTGGAATCAAACTCGATAATACTAATTATCGGCTAGGGTCTCAAGCCTTGGAGATGCATGATGGATTCTGATGCCTCCCATATCTATGAGATGATGAAGGCTCTCCAGATGCGTCAGGATGGCGTCCTATGTCTATGTATTACACATCTCTCAATTCTATTTTCATGGAATTAGATTACCGTTGCCCTAGCAACATGAGAGATCTGCTGATGTCACTACCTTGTGAAGAAATGGACAGATGATGAGAGAGTATATTTTTTTGGCTGGATTGGATTCAAATCTGACCAAGTTCATAGTCAGAGTCTTAGCTACAGACCCTATTCTTGATTCAGAGGGAGCATATTCTATGGTTCGTACGGAGGCCCAAAGACATGTGACTATGGCTACTCATTCCACACATGAAAGCTTGGCCTTGATTGTCAAAAAAACCCCAATTTCAGCCTCAGCCACAAAAGTTTGCTGCTGCTCCTTCAATTCCTCCTAGTCTTGGAACAGAAAAATGCACTCACTGTAATAGGACTAACCATACCAGTGAGATGTGCTGGAAAATCATTGGATATCCTGAGTGGTTCAAGCAGAAGATTGCACAGAGGGAAGGCACTACTGCTACTGCTTCTTATGCTAATCACGCTTCCATTTTGCCCTCTAACACTTCCATCTAGTTACCAGGTAACTAGATGCTTTAATCTCTTCTACCAAAACAGGTAACTTTGGATTTGCCTCAGATTCTGCCACTAATTCATGTACAACACCCTATGTCATTGATTCAAGTGCATTAGATCATATGACTAATGATTCTTCTTGGTTTGTCACTTTTACTCTACCTTGTCACACTTCCATTAGAGTGGCTAATGGATTGTCTATCTCAATCCAAGAGGCTGGTTCTCTGCCTTTGAACCTCTGCTTTGTCTTTTTCCTCTCTCTTTCCTTTCTGTTACATGTTCCCAACTCATCAAATAATTTGCTCTCCATTAGACATATCAGTAAATCTCTCAATTGTTTTTGTTCTGTGACTTTTTTCCCCACTCATTGTGTCTTTCAAGATATTCTTACAAAGGCGACGATTGAGCAAGGTAGAGAGAGAGGTGGTCTGTACCCTTAGAAGAAACGCATCTTCTTCTAATGTTGGTCGTGTCTGTCAAGTAGTGGAGAATCCACAGTTAGCTAGGGACGATATATTGTTATGGCATCAAAGATTGGGACATCCTTCCTTCAAATATTTGCAACATTTATTTCCTACTTTGTTTTCAAAAATTGATGTTTCAAATTTAAAATGTGAACCTTGCATATTTGCAAAAAAACCATCGTGTTTCCTCTCCTTTTAAGTTTTAATAAATGTGATGTTCCTTTCTCTTTGGTTCACAATGATGTATGAGGACCATTTTCTACTCTTACTATTTTTAGTGCTAAATGCTTTGTCTCGTTCATTGATGATTGCACACGAGTTTCTTGGATACATCTTATGTAATCAAAAAGTGAAGTTAATGCTATTTTGCCTATGTTGTATCAATTGATTTGCACTCAATTTCATACCAAGGTTCAGATTTTCCATTCTGATAATAGAAGTGAATATCTAAATCATTCTCTCACTAAGTTTTGCAAGAATAATGGCATCATACACCTAACAAATTGTCCATATGCTCCCCAACAAAATTGGTGTTGTAGAGCATAAGAACTGCCGCCTTCTTGATGCGGCATGGTCCTTGTATTTTGCTATGCATGTTCCTAAATATTTTTGGGAGAACGCAATTTTGACTGTTGCCTTTCTCATTAACAGTCTCGAGTGCTAAATTTCCAAACTCCTATCCATATTTATCCACCTTCCATACTCTTCCTTCTCTACTTAACATTCCTCCTTCAGTCTTTGGGTGTGTTTGTTATGTTCATGCCCATACTTTGCACCCAGATAAACTAGATCCTCATGCTCTTAAGTGTGTTTTCCTTGGCTACTCTTCTACACATAAAAGGTATCGTTGTTTCCATCCTAAAAATTCTCTGTCCATGGATGTTATTTTCTCTGAAGAGGAGGCCTACTTCTCAGATGGAGACTCTAACCCTTCTCTTATGGGGCAGATTTTCTATAAGGTGGAAGAGAAGTTATACCATGAGGGAGAGGGGGAGTTGTTAAATGAGGAAGAGGAAGAGTTGACGGCCAAGAAAGGGAATGGTTGGCTGAGAGAGAGAGAGAGAGAGAGAGAGAGAGAGAGTTGTCGGCTGAGAGAGAAGGGGAGTTTATCATTCCTTTGAGAGTTAAAAGAATTGGGAGTTTAAGACATCTCAGAGAAGGAAAAGGGTGTTGACTGCTCCAAAAAGTAGTACTAATTCCTCTCTTGATACTAATGTTGCGCCGGCTGCTATTCTTGAGAAACATCTTGAGGTAATAAATTATTCTCCTCTTAATTCTTTCCCTACTATTGCTTGTGAGTCAAAGTGAAGAGATGAAAGCTCTCCAGAAGAATTGTACATGGCATATGGTGGAACTACCTAAAGTTGAATGTGGGATGTAAGTGGATATTACTGTGAAGCATAAGGCACATGGGTCAATGGAGACGTACAAGGCTCAGCTTGTGGTTAAGGAATACACACAAACTTATGGTGTTGACTACCCGGAAAATTTGCTCCAGTAGCCAAGATGAATACTATCAAAGTTCTCTTATCCTTGGCTGCAAATATGGATTGGCCCCTATAACAATTTGAGGTAAAAAATGTGTTTCTACATGGAGACATAGAAGAAGAAGTCTACATGGATTCTTCTCCTGCATTCATTAAGTTTTGGGAGAGTATGCAAGTTAAAGAAAGCTTTATATGGCCTTAAACAATCACCAAGAACATGGTTTGGTTGATTTAGTCACTCCATGAAGAAATATGGATTCAAATAGTGCCAAGCAGATAATACACTCTTTTTCAAGCATAATGAAAATAAAATTACAGCATTGATTGTGTATGCAGATGATATAGTGGTTACAGGGAATGATGAAAAAGAAATCAAGGAGCTTCAAAGTCATCTTGTGAAGGAATTCGAGATGAAAGATTTAAAATCTTTAAAGTATTTCTTGGGAATTAAAGTTGCTCGCTCCAAAGATTGTATTTTCTTATCTCAGTGTAAATATGTGTTGGACTTATTAACCGAGACAGGTATGTTGGCTTGTCAACCTATAGATACCCCAATGGTGGTCAATCATGGCTTGATAATCTATCCTAATCAGATTCCAACTAACAAGGAAAGGCACCAGAGGCTAGTTGGGAGACCCATCTATTTTTCTCACACATGACCGGATTTTTTCATATGATGTGAGTAAAGTGAGTTGGTTCATGCATTCACCAAGTGAAACACATATGGAGGCTGTTTATCCAATACTGAGGTACCTAAAGTCTTCTCAAGGAAAAGGCATTATGTTCTCAAAGCATGGTCATTTAGATGTGGAAGGGTATACCAATTCGTTTGAAACTTCCGGTTATGTCACATTGTTGGGGGTAATCTTATTACTTGGAGAAATAAAAAGCAAGATGTTGTAGCTAGGTCAAGTGCTGAAGTTGAGTACAAGGCCCTTAGTCAAGCTATTTGTGAATTAATTTGATTGAAGATTTTGATGAAAGAAATAGGCTTTCCACTTGAAAAGCCAATGACCTTGCATTATGACAACAAGGCAGCCACAGAGATTGCAAATAATCCAGTCCAGCATGATCATATCAAGCACGTTGAAGTGGATAGACATTTTATCAAAGAAAATGTAGAGAAATGTGTCATTTGTGTGCCTTATGTGAAGATTGAAGATCAGCTGGCTGATGTGTTGACTAAGGCCGTGTCTAGTAGGCTATTTTATAGTTCGCTTGACAAGTTGGGAATGTGTGATATCTATGCACCAACTTAAAGGAGAGTGTTAGCAAGTATAGGGTCATAAATAACATAGAATTAGCTTAGATAGTTGACCTTGTAATTATTTTCTTATTGGTTATCCTAGTTGTATTAGGAATTCTTGTATCAATTTAAATACTTCTAAATGAGAAGACTACAATATGTTGTCAAATCATCATTGTAGCAATTATGTTCCAAGGTAATCCATGTGTTTGAAGGGGAACAATGTCCTAAGCTCTTTTGTACACCTGCCCAGACATTTGGCCATCTGTACCTCTTCTCCTTGCCTCACTTATTTCACTATTTTGTGTTGTCTAGTCCTCTCCAGCCTTCCAAAGGAGGCCCTAGTGCTAATGGTATTGTAGGACTTCATATATATGACATCCCCTTTCATTTAGCATCCCAACCATTAGCAGCAGCTCCATACTTGTTCCTAATCACTCGATTCCACAAACAGTTTGCTCGAAAGGGTATCCCCACAACCACTTCTTAAGGAAAACTTTATCTTTTTCCACTTGTATGATGTAGGCTATGACATGAAAAGGAAGAGTTGAATTTTTGGTGCCTTGGACTAATCCCTGCCTTATGCTTCTGATAAATTTATTTGACCAGAAGTTTAGCTCTAGGCTGTACCCCCATTTCCTCTTATTTAAAATTTCTTGGATAGCTTTATGGTCTTTTCTTTTTTTAAGGATTAACGTTTTTTGCACTTCAAGATTCCCCTCTTATAAAAGATTGTTACTTAATCAAAAAAAATATATCTTAGTAGACTTTTTCTTTGTATATCAGATATCATTTAGGCATGTTTACCGAGACAAAAACCTTTTGTAATCTTCTGGGAAAAATGGTTAGACAATAAAGTTCACTCTACTAATAAAAATAGTGAATCACAAGTCATGACAATAGAGTTGCAAACTTGCAAGCATTTACAGCAACTTTTCAAGAACTACTTATGAGTTATGACAAACCCAAAACAAACTTTACGGGAGCACACATGATCTAATAAGTCCCTTTTTCTAGCTCGTTAGACCACATACTTGATAACAAAATAAGCAAGGAAAAAGAGGAGGACAAACAATCAAGGTTGTCAATCACAAATTTATTATTATAGGCTCCAGAAAATTACACATATGAATAATTGGTATATCAGCAAAAATAAAATTAATATTACCATGTGAGTAATACCTGAAGTCTTGATGATAAATGAACCTCAGGAAACCCAACAGCTGTCCCATGTTTTTTAATTTCATAGTCTTGTGTCCCTATAACAGGTGGCCGGTGAAATGATTGTATGGCAGAGAGATGGGATAATGGTACACTACCCTTAATGCATTGCTCCCCTTTCGTTTGATGAGAAACCCACAGAAAAAATTTGAAGAAAAAGCTAACTGTCAAAGATTTACGAAACTCCACCATCCCACCAGGAGCATCATCCTTGAGCAATACATCTTTTTGTAGGACTTCCAAAGCACCCGGCAACAGCTCCTGGTTCCAACTCTTTCCAATGAGAAAATCTTTTGTTCTTGTTGCAGAAAGAGAGAGTGGAGCTACTCCACCATAAACAATAGATGCATCAGAAACAACCCTATTTTCACCTCTTTCCTGAAGATGAACACGAATTCCAGCATTCACAATTGCAATATCATCATCCCTTCTGTGAGCTTGCTTAAATTCTTTCACATACTCAAAATGCCTAGTCCAAGGTAAAAATACAGAGAGTAAAAGTTCACCACTTGCCAGATCCACCTTACGATAACCCAGGAAAAATTTTTCTGCCGGTGTCACTCTAATGTTCCCTTTGCAATCAATAATTCGAAACTTTGCTCTAGCAGCCATCCAAAGCGGGTTCAAGTCTGATATTGGACTGGCTGTACATATATTTCCACCCACACATGCAACATTTCTTATTTGCACCCCAGCAAACCATTTTAATTGTTCAACAAAGGCCTTACAAGAAGAAGTTTCATGTGTTGCACGTTCTTTTATGACCTTTCTAAAAACTTTAAGTAGTTCAGAAAGTCTTACAGCAGAGCCTATCTCTATGCCATCATCCTTCACATCCAATATACTGAGTTCAGGTACATGTGTAACAGAAATCAAAACCTGATATTGAATTTTTTTCAACCTCATTTCAATTCCTACCTCAGTATTACCTACCAATAACTTTGCACCTGGGTATTTTTCTTTTAACTCAAGCACTTGTGTAATTCTCAGGGGTCGGAACCACTTTAGCCCACTAAAACCACTCAACTTTAAATAAGTCAAGTTTCTCAATAATAGCTCAGGAGGGAAAATAAACTCCTTGTCCGTGTATGCGCTTCCATCAATTTCACTGTACGAGACAGGTTCATACATCTCATCACAAGTACCACTTTCATGAGTGGTGCATGAAGTCTCACTTTTCAATCCACACGAACAGGGCTTACCAGTTGAAGGGCAAACAAACACACCTCCTTCAAGACTTAGTGAAGACATATCTGTGTATGGTTTGTCATTAGTTTTGGCGAACACACGAAAAGCATCAACAATTGGTCTGTAACCAGTGCATCGGCACAAATTTCCTGCAAGACATTCTTCAATCTGCTCCTCACTTGGTGGTGTCTGACTAGACCTTAACAATGCATACATGGACATAATAAAACCAGGGGTGCAAAATCCACATTGTGAGCCATGAGATCGTGCCAATGATTCCTTCAGAAAAAGCAATAGATATAGTTGAGAATCTAGACAAAGAAAACTTGAAACCACATAATATGACTATTTTTGGATACCCCAAAATTTAATAAAATTAATATATATATATATAAAAGAAAATATCATCCTGTATAATCATCACAACAAATTGATCGAAAAAAAAAAAACACTACCTACTAGGTTTACTTAATCTTTTGTCATTTCATTTATCCCTATAATTTATAAACTTTATTTTGGGTGATTTCTATCAAAAATCTGGCAGAGTGTTCCCTGTGCATAGAAGGGATTCAATGACTGTAGACTGTACCTCATGCATCCCTCTGTCACTGTGCCTCAAGGCATGCCTTGATTTCGCTTTTCAAATCATTGGTACACAGTAAGAGGTCCTTTTTCTACCCAAACAACTCAAGCCTCTTGTATGAAGAAAGAGATAATAGCTAAACTAACCATACCTTTATAATAGCAAGGACTATTAAAGAAGAAACAGCACATACAAGAGGGTAAAGGGAGGGGAGAGCGGGAGAGAAAGGCAACAAATATTACTTGTATTGGGTGCAAGCCTTGTTTGTGGTTCCCTAATCCTTCCACTGTAATGATGTGCATCCCTTCTACAGAATATAGAGGAGCCAAGCATGCATTGATAGCATAATGCCTGAAAAAAGAATTTCCCATAAAAAAGATGATAATTTCAGTTGATCCGAATGTATGAACTCCAATAACAAGACACAGGCATGCACCTTTCATGTGTCATGCACATGTGCTAGTTATTCAAGAGAGAGAGAGAGAAACTCACTGACATTTCTTCAGTTTTTTGTCATAATGGGAAACCATAACAGTGCAAGCTCCACAACCACCTTCACCACAACCAAGCTTTGTTCCCGTCAGACCTATATCTTTATTGCCAAAAAAAGGAAACGCAGATTCTAATTAGGTGTACTCGACATAAAGAACCTAAAGCTTTTATTGCTTCTGTTAAGGACATTAATGAGAAAAATGATGAGCCAATCCACATGGTAAAAACTAATTTGAGCTTTTTCTATCCAACATTTTCCAGGAAACCAAACAAACTTGAGGGAAATCCAACTGAAATCATGAACTACATGTACCACAGGGTCACGCAAGAAACGAAACTGAACAAAAAACTAAGACTGAGCAGCACAATAATAAACTAATTTGTGCTAAGAATTGTCACTTCCCACACTTCCTGGGCAACCGAACAAGCAAAACTGGACAAACCCAATTTTGAGTACAAGTTCAGAAGAAAGAAAATGGAAAGAAGATTGATCAAGAATCAAACCTCTGAGGTACTCCAGAAGGGTCAAGTGGGCCAACCCATCAGGCAAAACTTTACGAATTCCATTTACATACAATATGGCCTCGTTTGACTCCTCTCCCAGTTCTCCCAGCTCCTCTTCGTTCTTCAAAGATCCCATAATATATTTTCCCTCTTTGTTTAATTCCTTAAAACCCAACAATTTTCGATGATAAATACTAAGCAATTCGGATTCAATAAAAATGGGTTTCTTCCTTGTCAGTATGTCTTAGAGAACTGAAGAGAAAAAGATGAATCAAAGGAAATAGTTCGGCACACCCACAAGATCTCAATTGAATAAAGAATAATATTCGGGGTATTCTTCTTGAATAAGATAATGATACAGACATCACTGACGTGTTTTAACATTTCGTTTTAAACCGCCATAAGGTTTGATCTTATTCCGTCCGGAGGTTTGACTGGATGGAATAAATTCAAACTTCAGGGTATCTGAAATTCCCTCTTCATTATAATTTCTTGGGAATTTGTTTACACAGTTATTCTTGGTTGAGATGTGGTGTTCATGAATTTTTTTAATTTTAAAAACTAATTTTTGTCCCCATAAATATTTTTAATTTTTAATTTTCAATTTTTAATCTTTAATATTATAATGTCAGGAGAATAATTTAGTATTACAGACTTCACCAAATTTTAAATTAGCATAAATATCATTCGTTCAACATAATAAATAAGAATATAATTGTAAAATATAAAAATTAAAATAATATTTAAAAAATAGAAAAACCCCACTTTTTTAAAAAGTGCAGAGAGTGGCAACAATTTATTGAAAGATTAATTGACTTTAAATATCAAATTTTAATAATTTTTTAGTTTAGATATTAATTGAAAAGTCAAACATAATAATATATTAAAGGACACTATAATTCACAAATATTAGATCACATGCCACTACAATAAAAAAAATATATGTGACTGTCTTACAATTTAGTTGTGATTGTCTTAGTAAGTTGAAAAAGACAACTCTCACCACTATACTAAGTATTATTTTGAGTAAAAGCATTGTGTTAACCTCTATTTATACTATATTGTAATACAATTTCTCTCAAAACAAATTTAAATTCAGTCACAACCTAACTATGACTGTATTGTGACTGTCATTCAGTCACAACTAAATTTGAAGTTGAGTGTCATACAGTCACAACTAAAACTAAAGTTGAAACTATATTAACTAATTTCTAAGACAATATAAAAATATCAAAGATAATTTTGTCAAAACTTTATAAATTTTATCTAATACTCATCATATGTGGACCAAAGGACAATAGAAGGGCAAATTTGTCAAACAAATAAAGCCCAAAACAAATGAGCTATAAATTTGTGACATATTCTAAAAATCAAATTTATTAATTAGTAGTTAAACCTAAAAATTATGGGCAAAACTGATTTTCTAAAAAAGTATTGAAACTAGATATTTAATCATAAATTTCTATTTATTAAACAAAAAAATAAAAATAACAAAATAAAAATTTTAATTGACATGTGCAGAACACGTGCCAAGAGTCTAGTATAATTTAATTGATTAATAATTCATACAATTAAAGATAACAATTCATCTATTATTTAATTTAATTAAGAGTAATGCTAGGTGTACTATCTTCTTATACCACCTTGTGTACCACCTCTCTGATAGAAGTAAGACCCATCAATACAAAAGCGGGATTCATCAATACAAGTAGGTCTCACCCCTATTAGAGAAGTGGTATATAAGGTGGTACAAGAAAGTGATACACCTAGCATTACTCTTTAATTAATAATTTATACACATACTTACATAGTACATCACCGATGGAAGAAAAAACAAAAATTACAATGCCTATAGTTTATGTAAACTAGATTTTTGGCACATATTAATGCACGTGCAAATAGAATTTTTTAAAATTATTTAGTATTATTTATTTTTTAGCCAATTATTTTAAAAAATTTGAAAACTTTATAACTCCACACTCTCTCCACCTAATAAGGTGGTGGAGTGTTTTTGTTTTTATTTCTTAATTTTTTTAATGACTTAATTTTACATTTGTACCTTTAACTTTATTAGATTAGTTTAATTTAACTCTTTAGTATAGTCAAGGTTTATTTAGGAAATCATAACCTAGTGAAGCTTGTAACACCAAAGGGTTATTTAAGAAATCATAATTTAGTGAATCATGTAATACCAAATTCTTCTCTTGGCTTTATAATATTAAAGATTAAGATTTAATAATTTTTAAAAAACTAAATACAACATTATATATATTCTAGGGTCAATTACAAAAAAATCACAAATATAGTTTAACATTTCATAATGGTAAATGCTTTATGTTTGACTAAAATAGAATTTCTGAAATTATGTCCAGATGGAACTAAGGTGTTAAATTTCGAAATTTTTGGCGAAATTTCGCCAAAATTTTCGTTTTTAGGGGTTGGCGACATTTTATGGAGGATATACTAATTTTTCAGCGAAATTTCCATATTTACACGAAATTTCGAGAGCCTTGACTGTGTTTTTTCCCAAACTTTCGCGAAATTTTAGTGAAATTGCGTCGAAATTTCCCTTTTCTGATTAAAGTTTTCTGGGTTTTGGCTATTGGCGGGGCTGGACTTCAAGGTGGGAGATCAAGAGAGATGAAAGATGAGAGGTGAAAGATGAGAGCTAATATGAGGAAGAAGAGAGGGCTTAGAGAGGTGATCGGGGGGAGGCAAGAGGAGAATAAGAAATCTGGAAGTGGATGAGATAGATACAAGAGAGAGAAGACAGAGGAGAGAGAGAAATAAAAAGTGATAAATGAGGGGAAGAAGAGAGGCAGGTTAGCTAGCAGCCGCCAAAAAAGGAAAAAAATATGGGGAGATGATCTGATCCATTAGGGAGGAGAGAGGAGAGAGAAGAGAGAGAAAAAGTGATAAATGAGGGGAAGAGAGGCACGGGAAGTAGGAAGGAAAGAAAAAAAAATGAAGAAGTAAAAAGCTAATGTGAAACCAAAACATGAAAAAATATTAAATTTGCTACAATGTATTATTAATTTAATTAATTAAAACTTTGCCTCAAATCAAGAACATAAAAGATTTAAAAAACTTAAAAACAAAACATGAAAAATATCTCAAATTCAAAAAATTAGAACAGAACTTCAAATGTATAGTAGCAAAAAGGAAAAAATAAAACACATGAGCTAGGGCACAATTGGAAAGAAAAAAAGGGTTTGGGGTTTCATTGATCCTTTAGCTTTAGGGTTTCGTTTGAAGTTTAATTTGGCCTTTTTTTTGAAGGTTTTGTTTAATTGGTCCTAAATCCTAATAGATTTCTATATAAAAAATAATTAAAAAATACCCTAAAGGGCCTAAACCTTAATATCATATACCATATCATAAATAATACATAATACAGATTATAAAGTATGTTATTTATTCATTATACTAATTTTATTTAACAATATTTACCTCCAGCGCACATTAACATTCATCTTATATCATATAAAACCTATTATATAATTTAGTTTTTTCAATATTTCTTATCAAGGTAGTAAATAATATGCTAAATAAACATATAGCAAAGTTTCATTCAAAATTTTCATATTTTAATAGTAATTTCCGTCGTTTCCATTTAATTTCTGTCAAAATTTAAAATTTGTGGAAATTTCAATGGAAATTTCTATCGAAACTTCCATCGAAATTTCCGCGAATTCGGAAATTTAACTCCTTGGATGAAACCAATCACAAAAGATTTATTTATTTATCATTCTACTACTGTGCTTGTATACCAAAAAGTACACATGCCACTACCACTACTTTCAACATGTTTCAAAACATATATTAGTGATATCACCAATAGTTGATACATGGAAAGTTAGCTAATCACTATTAATGAGAACTCGACAGGTGACGATATTAACTTAACTAATCTTAACTTAATTAAGGAACTAACTAATATTAAGACACTAAGACAAAGTTTAATTAATAGACGGTTTTGATTATTAAGGCATCACAGAATACGCAACGAATGCAATTCAATCTTATAGCTATATTTGTAAACAAAAGCAATCCAATAAGCTTCAAAGAATCACAAATCAAGTATATTCCAACTATGCCTTTTTTTTTTTTTTGGCTTTTCCTTTTACATATTTCTAAATTTTTGCAATTTTTTTGTGATTTTGATCTTAGCTAGATTTGCTTTAGGTTTTATAATGCTTAATCATGATTTTCGATCTCACTTGGTGCTCTTTTGTGCGATAGTGTCTAATTTGTGAATTTTAAAAAACTTTTCCCAAGTTGAATGACCCATTTATACATGTAATTGTGCATTTGTCATTTGAAAATTAATAATATAGACTGATTTGCAATTATTTTTTGGCTGCTCATTGTTTTATTATGTTTATGTGAGCTGTGACACAAAAATGAAACACTCTTTTAGGTGATTGAGAAATCTTAATAGCTGTGCCACAGCATGTGTTTGGTTTTTGAATTTTGTAATCTTTTTTTATTGCTATGAAACAAAAATAAAACACTCTATGTGATTGAAAAATAAGAGTAGATGTGCCACAGTGTTTGGTTTATGAATTTTTAAAAACTCATCTTATTTTCCCCAAATTGAATGAGGGACTTATCCATGTAATTCTCCAATTGCCTTTTGAAAATTGACAATATATACTAATTTGCAATCATTTTTGGCTGCTAAGTGTATATGAGTTGTGAAATTAAATACTCTTTTAGGTGATTTAAAAATCAGTAGGACACTTTTGGGTTATGAAATTTGAAAACCTTTCTTATTTTTCCCAATTTGAATGACCAACTTATATGATTAGACGGTAGTTTACGAGTTCACAATTTTGGTTCAATTGAAATCAATAATGATTTTTTTTCAAAATTAAATACCAATAAATGACTATTTGCTTGCTTCTTAAACAAGACAAAAAACAAAGGTTCCTTTTTATTACTTCATGTAACTATGGAAGTAACTCTGTTTCTATAAACCAAAATGCATTTCATGACTTGTAGAGATAAGAGCGACATGATTAAAATCCTTGTTGATTCATAATGCTTATAAAGGGTTAATGAAGTGACCTTTATTCATTAAACCGTTGGAAAACCTTCTTTTTATCGCCATGAATTATTGAAAATTCACATACTACGACAAATGCCCTATTTGCAAAACCAATAGCTATCAGACAGTGTTTGGTTTCTAATTGTTTCATAGTTCTGCAGTTTCTTATGAGTGAATAAATCATGTGAGCCTCCCACACTAATGTAAGTATGGCATTGACCATTTGAAAAAAAAAAAAAACAAACAAACAAAGCATATTGAGACCCTTAGGTGATTGAGAAATCAATATATGTGCAATAGTGTCTGATTACTAAAAATTTTTCACAATCTTGCAGTGCAGCGGCACACTGCTCCTTCATATGATTGAATAAACCATGTGACCCTCCCACACTAAGAAATACTTGGGTTTATTATATCTATATGCTCAGTCAATAGTCTGCTAAATCTCAATCTCATGACAGCTTTTTATCATTCAATTGCCAATTTGTTAACCCAAAAGCAGACATTTTCACACTCCAAAGAAAACATAAAAGTCAAAATGATATTACTAACCACATTTCTCATGTTTCCCATCATTTTCACATAGTTTTTGTAACTGTGGAATAATGTCTAAAATAAATATATCAAAACAAGCTCAAGTAATACCATCCATGAAAATTAAGAGCTAACATGCCTTTAATGAAATCATTTAATTTAAGGTTTGATGACTTTAGGTACCAAATTTCAATAATTTTTTAGTTTAGATACCAAAATTTAATAACATTTTAAATTAGGTACTAGTTGAAAAGTTTAATATAATAATAAAGGGTACTATAGTTCACAAATGTTGCATCACATGCACTACAATAAAAATATATATATATATATATTACATCTGTACTATTACATTATTTTATACCATATTCTATTAAAACTTAAAAAATTCAATCCAATCATATCTTAATTGTGACTGTCTCATAATTTAGTTGTGATTAAAGTTGAAAGAGACAACTTCTACCACTATACTAAAAGGGGTGTACTCAATTGAGATTCTAATGGATTTTAAAATAATTTAAAAATCCATAGAAATCTAGGTGTATTCAATTCAGAATTTTAAAGATTCTATAGAAATCTAAGTGTATTCAATTCATAATTTTAAGAATTCTATTGAAATCTAAATGTATTCAATCTCTCATGGATTTTAAAGAATTTCATTTAAGTGGTAAATTTTGATGGATTTTAATGGATTTTAAGCATAAAATAAAGGTAATAGGAATTCCAACCTATTCCCCTTGAATTTTGATGGATTCCATGGAATTCCATAAAACTCCATAGAATCCATGAAATCCGCAGGAATTTATAATTCTTTTGAAATCTATTAAAATCCGGATTAACTACACCCCTAAGTATTATTTTGAGTAAAAGTATTGTTTTGACCTCTATTTATACTATATTATAGTAAAATTTCTCTTAAACAAAAATTTTAATTCAGTCACAACCTAACTGTAACTATATCATAATTTAATTGTGACTGTCGTTCAATTATAACTAAATTTGAAATTGAATGTCATACAATCATAACTAAAATTGAAGTTAAGACTATATTAACCAATTTCTAAGACAGTATAAAAATATCAAGGGCATATTTGCCAAAATTTTATAAATTTTATCTAAGACCCATCATATGTGGGCCAAAGGACAAAAATGTCAAATGGAAAGGCTCAAAACAAAGGGCTCAACATGTTTGT
>QANT01004849.1:0-37047 GCA_003254885.1 Purshia tridentata | reverse complement strand
ACTACTGGAACATTTGTTGCAGCTTTCCGGGGACATGTTGGCCCTGTTTACCAGATCAGGTCTGAATTGATTCTGTTTGTCAGTTTTTCTATTTGCTTATGTTGTATGGCTAATTATTAGATTGCATATTGCCTCACAGCTGGTCCGCAGACAGCAGGCTACTTTTAAGTGGCAGCAAAGATTCCACTCTCAAGGTAAAACAATTACTGACAATGAAATTTTCTTTGTGGTGATAATGGTTGACAAAGTTGTTGCCATTGTTTGATTTCCCATTAGTTATGAAACATCGTGAAATGTAACATGGTGTAAATGTTGAAAAGAAATAATCAGTAATGAAATAATTGAAATGTGATGTTTTCTTTTTTATATTTCCATATGTCATGGAAAAGAATTGTCTCAAATCTTACTAGTGGTTTAAGTCTCAATTCGTATGCTAAACTAGATATGGAGTTTTCATCTGTATGGCATCAAGAGAGTTTAAGCTTGTATATCAAGCCAAGTATTGTTTTTTGATGACCGGCTCATGACACACAATAATCTTCGTCCTCATTTTCAATTTCCTCATTAGTGAGTTTATTCATCATGTATGAACTCCCAACTTTGAGCATCTAAATTCAGATTCCTTACAATTGTTTTGTTATGTTGTTGACCTTAATTGGCGTACTATGTTCTTTTTTCTAATGGTGGAATTTCTCGGGTTTGCATCCATGACCTATGACTGAAATTTATTTGATCACCTAGGTTTGGGATATCAGGACACGGAAACTAAAACAAGACCTTCCAGGCCATGCAGATGAGGTATGTTTGCCCTTCACTGTACAAGCAGTTGATATGTTATATTTTATAAAGCTTGCCTGGTATCAAGGGTGTTAATTTTGGTCTTGACATGAAAATTGCGGCACTCCAGTTTACAGAAATATCAATATCAGTAACCATCAATGGAAATGATTGATACTGCCTTTTTTATTGGTGATAGATACTTACTTAAAAACATGGAAACTTCAAATGAAACTTTAGGAAATGTTAAATTTATCTTCAGTGCATCTATTAAACCATTAAACTTCATAAAACTGTGCAAAAATAATAAATCTGACATAGGATTAGAGTCGAGTCCGTTTGATGACCCTCAGGAGTTGTATGTGCAAGGTCTAAGTTGTAAATACATTATACCTACAAGGAGTGTCTGTGTAATCAACTCTTGCAAGAAATAATTTGTTATTAAATCATGCTTGGAAACTTGGTCATCTATAGGAGGACATTAACAAATCAATTGACCTGTCCTCACGTAAAGCAAGGCTAAAGGATTTATTGAAGCCTTCTACTCCTACTCGAATGCTTTTAGATATTGCATGAATTAAACTATCCCATGCATACATGACAAGCCTGCACATGTAACTGCTCTTTCTTTACGTATCTTGAATATTCCGAAAACACAAGTAGAGACAAGTTCTGTTGCTTTGAGCCTTGGAGGATTCCAAATTTCTGCATGTCTGATACCCTTTATTATATTCATTCCATTTCTCAATATTCAATATTATGCCTTGAAGTAGATTCGAACCTCACGGGAAATGCCACAAATGTAGGAAGACCAAATTAAAATAGATACCTGTATCCAAACTATAAGTGGACTCAAATTAAATCAATTGACCCTCACTCTTTAAGAGAATTTTTCTACTCCTATTTCTACTCAAATGCTTTTGGGTATTGAATGAATGAAACTACCCCATGCATATGTTACAAGCCGTAAACACGTAACATATATTTCCTCTTTATATTGACATGTTTTAGACTATAATTGAATTTTGATTTTATTTCTGGAAGGTTTATGCTGTTGATTGGAGTCCAGATGGTGAGAAGGTAGTTTCTGGTGGTAAGGATAGAGTTTTGAAGTTATGGATGGGTTAGACCAATCGCGGCGGACAAAAGTATGTGGAATTAGATAATTTAAGGGTCCGTTTGGATTTTTGAATTGAATTTGGATTTCAAATCTATGTATTTCAAATTCTTAAAAAAAAAAAAAAATGAGGATTTCAATTTAAGAATTCAAATTTAAATATATTTTTATGGTAACCTGTAATTGGTTTGCAAAGATAGCTTATAAATGAGGCCCATGAACTTCATACATATGGTTTCAAAAAATACCAAATATTACTTTGTTTTGATAATTACTAGCAGCGTGATGTGACTTAAAAAAGCAGGAAATTAGGTTTAATATTGATGAAGTCAATGCACCATTAAATTCACCATCATGCAGACCACATTTAACTGCAAATAGCTTATACAAGTTATTTTATCTCATTAAAGTGCTATGGAAATCATGAGTCTTGGCATTGATGTCTAAGTGGAGAAATGGCCATTATTGTTGAAAGGTATTGAAACTGATTATCTCAAATTACAATTTTATTATTGTTTCAACGACATATATACAAGGCTTGTGATAACAAGTAACAACATTTCTGCTGAAGTTAGTTTCGAATGGTTATAGGCTGACCCAGCCTTCCTCCTTTATTGTTGCAAGCTGTTAGTTGTTATCACAAGCCTTGTATATATGTCATTGAAACAATAATAAAATTGTGATTTGAGATAATCAGTTTCATACCTTTCAACATGGTATTAGAGCACTGAATCTCTTCCCTTTCATTTTTTTTTTTTGGCTCTCTCAATCTTTCTTCTAGAGATCAACATCGACTACCTCAAATCCACCAATCGTCACCACTAGTCCAGGAAATAGCCACACCCTCTGCCCCAATGTATATCAGCTCATCACCATAAACATTTCAGCTCAAGCCCCAGTCAAACTCAACAACAAAAACTAAGTTTCCTGAAAACTACAATTTGAAACCCTTTTTATTGGCTAAGGATCTAATGGGTTACATTGATGGATCAAACCCTTGCCCACCATTAACCTTGACCAACAAAAACATGAAGTTCATTGAATGTGATGGAAGTGTCGTGGGCCTGTACTGCATGGACTAATTCTTTGTAGTCATTGCCAAGTTCTTCCAAGATTTTCTCTGCGACGTCGTCATCATCCATTGGGGAGCCAAGTATTGCAAGTTCATCTGCACGAGCTTTAACAGTTTGAAGGAAGTCTGTGATGTTGATGGTGCCTTGGGTGAAATTTTTGAGTGAGGTTTTGATTTGTTTGAGATGTCCACGAGTTGTTTGGCATAGGTGTTTGCTAGAATATTCCATGCTTCCCTGGAGGTTGTGGCTCTTGCAATTGGGGAGAGTGAGCCAATGAGGGCATTGAGGATTAATTGATCTTGGCGAATCCAAAGATTATGTGCCGGATTGGGTGTGGTGATGTTGTTGTTGGTCAAGGTTAATGGTGGGCAAGGGTTTTATCCATTAGTGTAACCCATTAGATCATAGCCAATAAAAATGGTTTGAAATTGTAGTTTCCAAGAAACATAGTTGTTGTTGAGTTTGAGTGGGGCTTGAGCTGCAATGTTTATGGTGATGAGTTGATATTCATTGGGGTGGAGGGTGTAGCTATTTCCTAGAGTAGTGGTCACGATTGGTGGATTTGAGGTAGTCGTGTTGATCTCTAGAAGGAAGATTGAGAGAGAAAATAAAAATGAAGGGAACAGGATCAGTGCTCTGATACCATGTTGAAAGGTATTGAAACTGATTATCTCAAATCACAATTTTATTATTATTTCAACGACATATATACAAGGCTTGTGATAACAACTAACAGCTTGCAACAATAATGAAGGAGGAAGACTGGGTCTGCCTATGATTCGAAACTACCTTCAACAAAAATGAATTCAAACCAATTCAAAATTGTTGAAAGGTATTGAAACTGATTGTCTCAAATCACAATTTTATTATTGTTTGGTCCTATCCGTAGTTTTCAGCTGCTTTTCGATATATGATGACTTTACCTCATTATAAATTTGGGAAAACCCAAAAAGTAAAAATTATGGGACTTCATTATGAGATAATAGATTACAAAGTTCTCATAATGATGAGATGCAAGATCAAATAATGAGTTTCTGAACACTTTGGAAACATTTCATTCTACAAGACTTCAGGAGCCACTTCCAAAACAACCTGCATTTTCAGAAAATAAACCAAAGTGGTAATCAAGGAGAAAAGGATAGAATAATACGCATAGATGTGAATGTATGAACTTGCCATTAGTTTTTCATATCATGTGCATTTGGCCAACCATATCTGAGGTGGAAAAGCTGTGTTGCCTTACCCACCCGTTATAGCTATTCGATTTCAGTCAATTTTAAAGCTTAAAAACAACTATTAAGCATTTGAAAATTTTCCTAAGACCATTTTAAATGTTTAATAGTTTATCCATAAGAATCAACACAAAAATTCAAAGCTTTTGGTTTGAAATTTTTGTGTTGATTCTTATGGGTTATTGTTGTTAGATGGTTAGGAACTTGCCTAGGAAAAAACAACTATTAAGCATTTGGAAATTTTCCTAAGGCCATTTTAAATGTTTAATAGTTTATCCATAAGAATCAACACAAAAATTCAAAGCTTTTGGTTTGAAATTTTTGTGTTGATTCTTATGGATTATTGTTGTTAGATGGTTAGGAACTTGCCTAGGACTAATTTAAATGTGAAAAGACTTTAGATTAATCAAATGACACAATACAATGTTAGGTTTTAACTCTAGTCCAAAATCTGAAAGATAATATCTAATATGCAGCCTCTCTATTCGACACCCTAAGAGAGTATGGAGTGACCCATCGACAAATGAGGTCAAAACAAGATGAGGAATAAAATGGGTTTGGGCATTTAGGTGAGATTATTTTCTAAGGGTTACTAATTTAAAATGGGTTATTAGATAATAAATAGATACAGGTGAAGTTTTAAGTACATAAAATGGGTTATTAGATAATAAAAATATATATATATATATATAGGTGACGTTTTAAGCACATAAAAATATGTGTAATTGGATTAATTTAATAACTCTTATAAAACAGTTCATCGAAGGAATTATTCCCTTGTATTAAGCATTATGCATAAAAGAATGCTTAAAACTTAGTAATGCAAGGCATCTTGAGAATGTGGTTCAGAGTCCACCTCAAAATTCTATTTTTGGATCTTCAAAGCTGACCATGCTCATTCTATCTTTAATTTGGGTTCCCACATATTCTTTTCGATATTTAAATGCATGCCAAGATCAAATGTTTTATCAAAACATATTAAAATATATATAATTATTTCCAAAGCGGTGGACATATTTTGATAAAAAAGGATCACTAAAATTTGAGAAAACATGGCTGGAAGTGAAACAGGCTCTATGTAAAGGTGCCCATTATAGAGGGAATCTAAAGACAAAGTAATCTATACAAGATTGGGTCCAATATGTGCTTAATGTGAATTGAAGAATACAAATATGAAATATCATGAAGGATATTCTTGACTTTGTTTCACAAAGGCTACATTATGCATATTCCATGACAATTATAGTCCACTTCCAACCCACCATCAATAATAAACAGAATATCAACCCAGGTATAAAATATGAACCCATCAATAGTTTCAACAAAAGTCATTGTTCTACAAGCATCTCCTTCCTTCTTCTAATTTCCCGTAAGCAAATATAAATATTTTTTTGTTAAGATACTAACCACATTTAATCATCTGTGTGTTGTTACTAGGGGTGGGCACTTCATTCCGCTATACCATTCCATACCGATTCCATACCGTTCCGTGTCAAGTTTCATATNCTAAAGTTCTAAGTCAATCACTCAGGCTCTTATACTTCATTATTCTGATTTTTGCTTTCTTGTGGATAGCAACAACCCAATAAGCTCACTCACATTAGTCATTCTATCATACCATACCATACCAGTTAAAAATTTATGGTATGTGATAGGTATGGGGTTCATGTCATACCATACCATGCCCACCCCTAGTTGTTACCTAACATGAGGCACTCATTGAAATAAATAAAAAGAGAAAACATTTTGTTACTATAATTGAAGACAGCTAAAGTTCTAAGTCAATCACTCAGGCTCTTATACTTCATTATTCTGATTTTTGCTTTCTTGTGGATAGCTACAACCCAATAAGCTCACTCACATTAGTCATTCTACTCTATTTCATCTAAAATTGCTTGGTTTTAACATTGGATAATGCTTTTCACACTCAGTTTGTCATCTTGCCCATTAGTTTTTCATATTATGTGCAATTGTATGGTAAATATTGTTTTTGCTTAAAAAATATGAACTTTAAGCNAAAAACTATGAATTTTAAGCAATCCAAGTGAATCAAAACTAAGGAACAACTAGAGTTCAAAAAGTTTATATTAAAACAATTGATTACAAAGCAAAAATATGGAAAGAATTTCTAGCTACCCATGATAAATGATATCATGGGTGAAAAATTAATTATTTCTCATTTTATGAACAAAATCTAGAATTTGTAAGATCTAAATGGTGAAAAATTAACTAAAGAAAACTTACTTGATAATTTTCATGGTGATGCTTCTCCCTCACCTTAGTGAAGGGGCTTAGTGACTATCCATGAGTATTAAACTAAAATAAAAGGGAAAAAAATAATAAAATGACATTTAAACTAGACAAGAGTAAATAAAATAATAACTTAGAAGTAAATAAATAAATAAAAGAAGGAGAAGAGGAAAGACATGAAAATCAAACTTTCATTGCATTAATTTAAAGGTGTATGAACAAAGTATTAAAACTTCCTATTCTTTCTAACAAAATAGCCAAAGAGGCATTTGAGAGAAATCCTAGGAGAATACTAAAAGAGATAACAAAAATAAAAATGAAGTAAGGATCCCCAAATGTGAGCTAAAGGTTTCCTTAAATAGGCAAATACCAGGATTTGAGAGGAAATTTCTAGGAAATTACATCATAAAATATCTAAGGCTAAAGGACATGTGTCAACAATTTATGGTGACACCATTTACACAAGAGAAGGTGGATGACAACCATGAAAAGGTTGTCATCATGCTATGTGTCACAATATGATTTGCTGAGAGAAGAAATGGGCTTTGCATGTTTGGGTTTCTTCAATTTCATTTGGGCTTCTTCAATTTCCTTTGGGCTCCTTCAACTTCTTTTATTTTTGGGCCTTTGAGTTTAAACACAAACCTTAAAAATAAAAACAACTTATTTAAAACTAACACAATTAAAAAAAAACACTTAAATAAAAACCCAAAAAAATTAAATTACACTAATTAAAATTTAAAAGATAGGTAAAAACTACTAATGCTTACTAATTAACTAAAATACTTAAAATAAGTATTAAAATATATATATTCAAATCATATATTTTAGTCCTTGTGGTTTAATCTCAACACCCGGTGTTGGAATCCTGCAGGCGTCACGACTCGTCCGAAATCAAAAGTTATTATCACTAGGACTTCGTCGCCCCGCGGTATGCGCACCCCTTTCCACCCCGAGGATAAAAAAAAAGGGGGCCAAGTGGAAAAGGGAAAACGCAAAAGATAGGGAGGGGTGCAACACGAGGACTTCCCAGGAGGTTACCCATCCTAGTACTATTCTCGCCCAAGCAAGCTTAACTGCAGAGTTCTGATGGGATCCGGTGCATTAGTGTTGGTATGATCGCACCTGTAAGTTCATGTGCTGTTTCCAGATATAAAGGTTTTCGTCATGTCCCCCTTTTTGTAACTTCTTAAGATCCAGCAAGCTACAAAGTGCTGGAGTTGCTTTGGCCACGTTTGAAGCCCAACAAATATCGTTTACTGCTCCAAATCTAGTTTAGATCCTTGCAAGATAGAATTTTATAAGCTTACGGCTTGATTATTTGTTTCCTAGGAAACGGACAATTAAAATACAACACACAGCACATTATAGTTATAGCGCATATGCGAACGCCATAGAAATTGCCTAAATCGGCAGGACGGAGCGCCACGACTTCGACCGATGCTCGGGGAGCTGAAAGGGAGGACTTTGGGGCCGTTTTCGAGCACTAAAGAACTTAGGTGGTTGAAGGCGTGGTGGGACCCGGTATTGGAATCTTATGGGCACGGCGACTCATCTAGAATCAAAAGTTATTACCGCTAGGTCTTCATCCGCCTCTCCGTACGAGCACCCCTTTTCACCCCGAGGATAAAAAGAAACGGGGCGAGAAGTGAAAAAAGGAAAACGCAAAAGATAGGGAGGGGTGCAACACAAGGACTTCCCAAAAGGTCACCCATCCTAGTACTACTCTAGCCCAAGCAAGCTTAACTACGGAGTTCTGATGGGATCTGGTGCATAAGTGTTGGTATGATCGCACCATTAAGATCATGCGTTGTTTCCATATATAAAGGTTTTTGTTCTGCCCCCTTGTATGTAACTTCTCGAGATCTAGCAAGCTGCAAAGTGCCGGAGGCACTTTGGCCACGTTTGAAGCCCAACAAATGCCATTTACTGCTCCAAATCCAGCTTATATCCATGCAAGATAGCATTTTTAAGCTTGCAGCCCGATTATTTGTTTCCTAGGAAATGAACATTTGAAATGCAACACATAGCACGTTATAGTTGATGCCATAGAGATTGCTTGAATCGGCAGAATGGAGTGCCACGACTTCGACTGATGCTTAGGGAGCCGAAAGGGAGGAGTTTGGGGCCGTTTTCGAGCGCTAAGGAACTTCGGTGGTTGAAAGCGTGGTAAGACTAGGTGTTGTAATCTTGCAGGTGCCGCGACTCGTCCAAAATCAAAAGTTATTATTGCCAGGACTTTATCCCCCCGCTGTACGGGCACCCATTTCTGGCCCAAGGGTAAAAAGAAATAGGGCGACAAGTTGAAAAGGGAAAATGCAAAAGATAGGAAGGTGTGCAACGCGAGGACTTCCCAGGAGGTCACCCATCCTAGCACTATTCTCGCCCAAGCAAGCTTAACTGCGGAGTTCTGATGGGATCCGGTGCATTAGTGCTGGTATGATCGCACCCGTAAATTAATGCGCTGTTTCCGTATATAAAGGTTTTCATCATGCCCCCCTGTATGTAACTTCTCAAGATCTAGCAAGCTACAAAATGCCAAAGGTAGTTTGGCCACGTTTGAAGCCTAACAAATGCCGTTTACTACTCCAAATCCCACTTATATCCTTGCAAGATAGCATATTATAAGCTTGCAGCCCTATTATTTGTGTTCTAGGAAACGAACAATTAAAATACAATGTACATCACATTATAGTTGATGCCATAGCGCATATGGGAACACCATAGAGATTGCTTGAATCTGCAGAATGGAGCACTGCGACTTGACTGATGCTAGGGGAGCCGAAAGGGAGGACTTTGGGGCTGTTTTTGAGCGCTAAGGAACTTCGATGGTTAAAGGCGTGGTGGGACCCGGTGTTGGAATCTTACGGGCGCCACAACTTGTCTGGAATAAAAAGTTATTACCTCCAGGACTTCGTCCCCCTACCGTAAGTGCACCCCTTTCTGCCTCGAGGATAAAAAGAAACTGGGTGACAAGTGAAAACGCAAAAGATAGGGAGGGGTGCAAAACGAGGACTTCCCAAGAGGTCACCCTTCCTAGTACTACTGTCACCCAAGCAAGCTTGACTGTGGAGTTTTGATGGGATCTGGTGCATTAGTGCTGATATGATCACACCCGTAAGTTCATGCACTGTTTTTATATATTAAGGTTTTTGTCATGCCCCCCTGTATGTAACTTCTCGAGATTTAGCAAGCTGCAAAGTGCCGGAGGCATTTTGGCCACGTTTGAAGCCCAATAAATGCTGTTTACTGCTCCAAATCTAGCTTATATCTTTTTTGAGATAGTATTTTATAAGCTTTCAGCTTGATTAAACGAACAATTAAAATACAGCACATAAGGCTTACTTATTTTGAAAATACTTGGGATTATAATATTTAAGGCTTGAGTATTGTAGCCTCGGGTGTTCTCAAGGTTGGTGCCGTTGTGAAAGACCCAGGTTTTGGGGCATCACATACATCTCTTGGCTATCTGTGAGTTGATTTCCAACCTGAGAATTTATTTAAACCCCTATTTTGTGTAAAAATCCATCTTGGGTAGCCACCCAATTCAATAGTTACTGTGAATTTCAGCCACCCTTGACTGTCTGACACATTTTAGATCATTATTGGGTTTATTATTGATTGTAGTGTTTTGAACAGGTTGTGAAAGCTTGTAATTCGTCGATTAAAGGCCAACTGATTGCTGAAACGCTAACTAAGTCTTGGAGGTTATCTAATATAAGAACGGTAAAATTCATTTCCAATTATTTTGCGATTCTTGTGAATTTTTGGATTGGGTTTGAAGTGATTGGATTGTTGTTGGAATATGTAAGATGGAGAATGTTTGGAGGCTAGATTATGTGATCATGTGATTGGTCAGTTATCGAGCATGGAACTGAATTGACAATGTGGGTTAGGTAACTTCTTGATGAGGGTTTGATTTCTTTGGTTTCGTTTATGTTAGTTACATTAAATTTAGAGTTGGATTAATGTTCAACTTAAAGTAAGTGGTACTTTTGTGTTAGGTTAGTGGAACTCTATCTGTCGAATATTCTAGTGGCTAACAAGTAAAAGATCGTGAGATCGAACAATTAATGAGTGGACTTTTATTTCAGAAATGTTTTATACATTTTATGATTTAACACATTTGTGCTATCTTGAGTTTACTTTGAGATTTGACACAAGGAATTGGATTTTGTGTTTTTGATAATTTCATGAGTAATGTGAGGACTCAAAGTTTTCATATTTTGTTATTTGATTTTCAAAGGTTTTGGAGATCAAAAGTTGATTTTTTGCCCATATGAAATTTGTAGTCATTGCTACGAGACCGTAGTATTTGTTTGTGAAAGCTACTTGTCCAATATATAAATAAAGACCATATGTGAATGAAAAATATACTTTGAATTCCCTCTACTTCTCTATTGTATTCTCTCCCTATTTTTCTTCTTAATTGTATAACATCATTAACTTAACTGTAGTTTTTGGCAAGAAAAAATCAGGTGAGTATATTAATTTTATAGTGAATTATATCCTATACCAAATTACTAATAAATTTTACGTAAATTACTTTAACTAAATAAGTTGGTATACAAGAATTTTTTTTTTTAATTTTTATAGAAGCACTTTTGTATTTTTCCATATGCATTGATTTTTTTTATAGATGCACTGATTCGCAGATGTATTTATTGTATTTCTATATATCAACTAATTTTTTTTGCAAATGTATTGGGTTGGCCCTTTGAATTTTGGCCTTCAGCTCAAGTTACTTGAGTGATTATCCTTTAAACCCCCAATTAAAAAAAAAAAAAAAAAAAACTCACGGGCACATGGACACATCGGCCCTCTCAAAGCCCCCATGGGCCGAGGCCCAGAAGGCCCACGGGCCTTGACCCAAGCTTATTGGTTTAAATTTTTTCGTTGTTTACTCAAAAGCTTATTGGGTTATGTCAACTACCTTTGAGAACATGCGTGGTTTTCAGGCCAGTTCTTTGTAGTGTGCTTACTATACAGCCGTCGCCGTAAACTGCCTCTACTTCGCTGAAACTCACAAAATGGTGATCGACAACAAACCAAAGTCCAATGCCTCTGCCACCAAGTCCAAGAAAGGGAAGCAGCGCTATCTCCCTCACAACGTTAGCTCTATCTTTCTTTCTCTATGAGATTGATTAAAAAGTTGTGAACTCTTTTTCTCTGAATTTAGTTGCCTTAAATTCTTATATTTTGATGTTCAGAAACCGGTGAAGAAGAAAGGGTCGTACCCATTATACCCGGGAGTGCAAGGCTTCTTTATCACTTGTGATGGTGGCAGGGAACGCCAAGCCTCTCATGAGGCCATTAACGTTATTGACTCTGTATGTCCCTCACTCTCCAATCTTTTATTTCTCTTTCTTTTCATTATTTTTGGCAATTTTCTTTCGGGGGTTTTGCTTATTGTGCTTTTTAATACTTTCGCTGCTAATACCCCATACGAAATTTTCCAATTTTCTACCTTTTTTTTTTTTTTTTTTTTTAAAGTACTTAGTTGATAAGTTTCTATCTGGGTTTTTGTTTTTTGTTGCTAGTTTTACTTCTTTTGGCTTGCCTTTTGAAATTCTGGTCTTGCATCATTGTAATTGTACATAGATTGACCTGACAATTGATACACCCCTTTCAACCTTAACCTGAACAAGAAGGATTGGAGAAGAAGGAGCAGAGCTCCAATTTGTATTTCTGTATATTTCTGATATCAAAAGCGAAGCCATTACAAATGAGAGCCTCTGCTCATATACTAGCTATTGAACCGATCCTAACCCACAGCTGGAGACTGCCAGCTGTCAACTTTACTAACAAATTACAATGTAAAGACTAACCACAATATAGTGCTTATCAACAATTGGTTTATTCAAGTTTCGCTCTAGCCTCGACTTGGACTCAGATTAGAACTATACATGACCATGGGTAAAAGAAAAGAGATTATTTTCGATGTAAAACATATATTTTGAACTCAGTTGTAATTCAGGACACATATTAAGAGTGTTATTTTAGGACACATAATTAGTTGTGTTAATGTAGGACTTTTTGTTGATTTATGTCATGACGGACCTTAAACAAAGTCATGTGTAAGGCACAAGACCTGTTCGCAATATGAAATGTCATATTGGCCCCGACAAACAAGTCTCGTGCAACATCCGTCATGAAAAAATTGACGGAAAGTGCTACAGTAACACAACAACCAATTATGTGTCCTACAATAACACACTCTAAAATATGTGTCCTGAATGACAACCGACTCCAAATTATTTGTTCTAAATGGAAAAAAAAAAATTCCAAAAGAAAAAATAAAACTTTTTTCTGTCAAAGAAAGAGAAAAAAAACAAAAATAAAGTAAAGCATGGGATATTGAATGAATTAGGGAAATTGGGTTTTGAATTTGAGAGATTTAAGGTTTTTAATTACTTCTTGCTATATGTTATTGGAAAAGTTACACAATAATACAAGATTAAATTCAAACTCAGGCAAACCTGCATGAATATTTGATAAATTGTTAAAAAAAAAAAGAATTGGATTGTCTTCTGTTTCCTGAAGCACTCACTGGAAATTTATTTTATTGAAAATTCATGATAAGTGTTTTCTTCTTGATTTGTTGATCTCAGAGTCTTAATTTGGTTTTTAGAGACATGGTTTCCAATATTTAACTTTGTCCAGATTGGTTCCATTATCTTCAGGGGGCCAA
This sequence comes from Purshia tridentata, assembly GCA_003254885.1. NCBI lineage: Eukaryota > Viridiplantae > Streptophyta > Magnoliopsida > Rosales > Rosaceae > Purshia > Purshia tridentata. The sequence continues at coordinate 23,907 of QANT01004849.1, read as the reverse complement.
ATGGTGGATAATACCATATTACCATGTACCATCATCTAAAAAACTGTAAGATTTGTGGTTTTGCCTAGTAGGAAATCTGTAGAAATATATTGGTTTTCTATATTAACCTTTTTTGTGTGCACATGGGTTACACTGACAGGAAATCTCTTGTTTGCATGTTGAAGTTTACACAATTCTTGTGTGTCTCAGAAGTGATGTTGGATCTATTGGATACCAAAAAGTTAAAAATAAATAATAATAATAAAAATAATAAATAAATAAATAAGATAAATATTTGTATAGATATTGATATATCTTGCTTTATAGAATACCTACTGATATGGAGAGAGCCTATTTTAGGCTTTTCTTTGTTTGGATATTGAGGATAGAAAATCAGTTACTGTTATTTGTTCTTTCACATAAAATCAAAATGCTGAATGCTATTTGAAAGTCAAGAGATGGTGTTATGGGGTATGGACTATTTATTCATTCTTGGCTGTTTTGTTCAATGTTCTGAAAAGGAATAGTCGGTGAGAAACTGATAGGTTGCATTGTTTTGGGTTGTCTTGCAGTTTTTTGAAGAGCTAGTCCAGGGGAAGGATTCGGGAAGACACTTATCTGAGGCACCCAGTAAACCTGTTAATAAGAAAATTAAGTTCTCGTATTCCAATTCTTCTAGTAGTGGTGATGATGATGATGATAAGAAAGAGAAGGGAGAGCATGAGGAAGAAGAAGTGGAGAAGGTCCATGAAGAGCATAAATCTGATACTCATAGAGATGATGATGCTAGTCATGATAATGCAATAAGTGAGACATCAGATTGCCAGAAGAAAGATGATTCACAGTGTGAAAATAAAGCAGAGGAAAACACTAAAGACCTTACAGAGCATAACATAAGTAAGGAAATTTGTGAAAATGAAGTTGAGGGGCGACCAGCAAAGAAGCAATGTCTTGGAACAGATTCATCAAATTGTATGATCCCGGATAAATTGGAAGAGAAGTCCATTGATAAGCTAATTGAAGCTGAGCTTCAAGAACTGGGAGATAAGAACAAGGTTAGCTTCAGGAATCTGCTATGTGTACATGTTCTTTCCATTTTATAGTATCAAGATTGTGTGGATGCCAAATGTTATTCTGTCTGGAAGAGAAATTTAGCTATCAATCATGCTAATTCTTAAGGGATTTTTCTTTTTGTTTGTAGACTCCTTGTGTAAGAGTGAACTGTTCTAATTGTAAAGAAACTCTTAGTCTTTCCATAGAAATGTAAAAAGTGTTTATGATAAAATTATTCAAAAGCGAGCACCAGAAATATCATCTAGGCAGTCCTTTTATCCGGCAGTTTATGCATTTTGAAATGATTCATCTTCAATAATGTAATGTTGAAACATTAAAATGGAAATGCACAGACTGATTTGTTATGTTCAGCCCAACAAGTTTTGTTGAATCATCTTGGTGAATCAAATGTTTACTATGCCAGTAAATATGCTTGTCCAAGACTCTGTCTCATTTCCATAATGCTCATTCAGCATATTATCTCAATTTATTTCATTAATTTTCTTTCCATATTTCTTCTGATATCTTGGTGAGTATGCTATATGTTTGATCTTTTAGCACCCCTTGCTATTGGTTGCATCTAAACCTGCCATAATATTAAAACTCAAGGAACCGGTGTCTGCTTTTATGATTACTGCTCCTTCTGATATTGGGCTATATTGCAGAGGCGCTTTATCAACCTTGAGTCAGGTTGTAATGGTGTTGTCTTTGTTCAAATGCGGAAGAGAGATGGAGATCCTGGCCCAAAAGACATTGTGCAGCATATGATGACATCTGCTGCTGCAACAAGGAAACACATGTCAAGGTTCATATATAAACCTTGTTATGTAAATATACAAAGAACATGCATAGAACAGATCTCATCTCAAATTGGTTGTTGCAAGCTAACTTGTGTTGGTTTCATATATAGGTTTATCTTAAGAGTATTACCTGTTGAAGTATCATGCTATGCTTCTGACGAGGAGATTTCAAGGGCAATCAAACCCCTTCTTGCACAACATTTTCCCATGGAAACTGAGAGTCCTCAGAAGGTAAAACTAAATGTCATGAATGCTCATCTCACCTGTCATGATATAACATTTCTAATTTAGTTTTTAAGACTTCCTTGAGTGATAATTTCTCCATAAGAAACATGAACATAGACATAATTTACAAAGATTTTCAACTGAATAGTCCGTGATGGAAATACTCTCTACTTACTGAATAATCAGGTTTACATTTATTAATGAACTGGAAACAAATTTGATGGCTTTTCTATCATTTTTGCACGTGTTTTCTTTTCTTTTTTTTTTGATTAAAACAGTTACAAAGTTTATTTACCCTTTTTTTTTGGCTAACACAGTTGCAATGTTATGAGTTGTTTGAGATAGTTTGGCGTTAGGCAAGACAAAATTTAAAGTTGCATACCTTGAGATGGTTTCTGATTTTGCTAAATCTTCCATATAGTTTGCTGTGCTTTATGAAGCACGTGCAAATACTGGTGTTGACAGGATGAAAATCATAGATGCGGTGGCAAAAGCTGTGCCTGGACCTCACAAAGTTAACCTTAACAATCCTGATAAGACCATTGTAGTTGAAATTGTCAAGGTAAGAAATCCTTGCAAAGCTAAAATATGTGCTTGTATCTTTCATCTCAATGGGTCCCTGTATCTTTTTCTCTTCTTGTTTTGTCATTGAGAGATTCATTTTCTGTTTTAATTTTGTAGCTGGTGATGGTAACATCAAGTGTGACATTGTTTTCGGTTTTGCTTTCTTTAATGTACTCAGTCTCATTGTTGTTCAGAAATCTTTATATTTATGGGATTTTTTTTTTCCCCTTCTCTGTTCTCTTTTGTGTGCAATTGTAAAGATTTTACATCTAGACTCTCTTGTTTAGATCTACCCTCCTGCGAGAGTAATGTGGACCTTGAATTATCCATATTGACTTACATGAAAGAAGCATTTTTGTCCTTAAACTGCTGCTNTCAAACCCCTTCTTGCACAACATTTTCCCATGGAAACTGAGAGTCCTCAGAAGGTAAAACTAAATATCATGAATGCTCATCTCTCCTTTCATGATATACCATTTCTAATTTAGTTTTTAAGACTTCCTTAAGTGATAATTTCTCCATAAGAAACATGAACATACACATAATTTACAAAGATTTTCAACGGAAGAGTCAATGATGGAAATACTCTCTACTTACTGAATGTAATCAGGGTTACATTTATTAATGAACTGGAAACAAATTTGATGGCTTTTCTATCATTTTTGCACGTGTTTTCTTGTTTTTTAATTTTTGATTAAAACAGTTACAAAGTTTATTTATTTATTTTTTTTGCTAACACAGTTGCAATGTTATGAGTTGTTTGAGATAGTTTGGCGTTAGGCAAGACAGAATTTAAAGTTGCATACCTTGAGATGGTTTCTGATTTTGCTAAATCTTCCATATAGTTTGCAGTGCTTTATGAAGCACGTGCAAATACTGGTGTTGACAGGATGAAAATCATAGATGCAGTGGCAAAAGCTGTGCCTGGACCTCACAAAGTTGACCTTAACAATCCTGATAAGACCATTGTAGTTGAAATTGTCAAGGTAAGAAATCCTTGCAAAGCTAAAATATGTGCCTGTATCTTTCATCTTAATGGGTCCTTGTATCTTTTTCTCTTGTTTTGTCATTGAGAGATTCATTTTCTGTTTTAATTTTGTAGCCGGTGATGGTAACATCAAGTGTGACATTGTTTTCGGTTTTGCTTTCTTTAATGTACATTGTTTTCGGTTTTGCTTTCTTTAATGTACTCAGTCTCATTGTTGTTCAGAAATCTTTATATTTATTTTTTATTTTTTATTTTTTTCAGTTCTCTTTTGTGTGCAATTGTAAAGATCTTACATCTAGACTCTCTTGTTTAGATCTACCCTCCTGCGAAGTAATGGACACTATACATACTCTGTGGACCTTGAATTATCTATATTGACTTGCATGAAAGAAGCATTTTTGTCCTTAAACTGCTGCTTTTATATAAAATCCTGGGTTTTGACTCTGATAAGACCTAATTTCAATTTCTCATTTTGCTTTGATTCACAGACTAATTGCTTGATCAGTGTTATTGAAAAGTACAAGGAGTTGGCTAAGTACAACCTGAGGCAGCTTACATCACCAAAGCCATAAGAATTTGTTAGATCATTCCATTGAGCTTGGAGAGTTCATTACCTTAATATGTAATGTAATCAATCTGATAGTTATTTTCAATGAAAATTTTTCATGACATTATACAGGTTTAAATGCCTGCTGAATTTACTTAGTATTTTAGATTTTGAATCCCTGTTTCATAATTATTACACAGTTTTAGAAGTGCGAATTCTTCTCGTATGGACCTTTGAGGCTTCAATGATTGAGAGATATGCACCATGATGTGGGTTCCTGTATTAAACATCCAGTAGTGACTAGTGATCCTAGAATTGACCTAAACTATTTAAATTTTATGTTAGGTTAGCACATTGTGATCTGAACTTCCAAAACAATCAGGCAAATGGCAGTTGATTTCCACTCAAGGAAAAAGTCTCTACATACAGCCATAGGGCTTGAGCTAGAGCTCATTTCTTGAGGTGTAGCATAAGATGGAGCTTTCATAAAACACATGCCTCAACACTTGTATTCTGTAAAACAGGGAACAGAAAACATATGGTATGGATTGCATATATCTAGCATTCATTTGACTGAGATAGGGGGGGAAAAAAAAAGGCTGGATCAACAAGAATATGAAAATATTATACCAATATTACATAGTTTTCAAGCTATTTCCTATGATATATAATAGCTTACATTTAAGTTTATGTATCCTGGTTACATCACAATTCCCAGAAGCATGATCCAACCAAGATCTTCCATCGGAACAATTAAGGTTCAAGGAGACAATATTGATAAAAGACAAAAAAAAAATATATGAGTACTTTGAGAATTCTCAGTCAATCAAATTCATTCGAAAATTTAAATTCCATTACATGATCCAGAATCTCACCCATTAGATCAGACTGCGTACTTACTCATGGTTGAACACCACAGAGAATTTGGCCAAAAAAAAAAAGAACACCACAAAGAGAAGCTCATGGAGAAATCACCCCAATGCTAACCATCCTTTATTTTCATTAAGTTTCTAATAGCTAACACAGATCCATTGATTTCTGCACTATATCCCAACTAATTAATTAAAGTGGTCCATCCTCCCCTTGCCAATCCCCTTCCAAAGCACATTGCTTCAATTGTCAGTTCAAAAGCAATCAACAGAAAAAGCAAAGTGTAGGGGAGTTAAAATTATAGAAGACAAATAATTGTTTTGAGCTCACTAATAAATAGTACTCATTAAGACGAGTTCGTAATAATTTTCAGAGTCCCAAACTATTTTCGATGAATTTATGAAGTTTTTATAATTTTAAAAAATAAGAAAAATCATAAATCAAATTTTTTGTTTTTTGGTAGTAAGAAAATTGTTTTAATCTTGGCCATTCATCCAAAATGTGGTGGACAAAACAAAAACCCCCTGACCCTTTGACTCGCATTTGACTCTCATTTTATCATGAATTTGACACAATCTGAGCCACTCAATCCTTGCCGCCCACTTTAGCCAATAAGAAGCCCATATTTCCATTGAATTTGAGCCTTTTATTTTTTAAAAACCATCCTAACCCTTCATTCTTGAGCCCCACTTGCCCATCAATAGAGGCCAAGACAAAAGAGTTCTGCAAGAAGTGCTAATCAAGGACATGCACAGATCATGAAAGCAAAATGAATGCTAGCCGGAGTTGGACAACCTAAGGATGGAGACAACATTGAAAGTAACACTGTTTATCAAAGTATCATGATTACATACAAATTTTGAGTTGTTCCTACTTATTTTTTTTTTTCGTATCAGCTTTGTTTACAAAGTTTTTAGTACTATAGGATCGTCTGTGCCTTAGGATTACTGATGCGGTTCCCTCTTATGAATTAGAATAGTTTTTCTTTAGGTTACACAGTAACATTAGCCAGAAGGATTCTCCTAAAATGGACAAACAAGTTGGTTGCTCGAGGTAATTGTAAGCATCTAGAGAATTTATGAAGGTTACAAGGATAATTCTAACACATAAAACCGCCATGTGGAATCAAAAAGTATAGGATAAATTGAGTAATATCAAGGAAAAGAAAGATGCTACCTTCTAGAAGGAGAAATAATATAGGAAATTGGACGATGGTAAAGAGAAATGACCCTACCTTGGGTAATAAGAGGAGCATTCAACAAAGTATTGTATTCATAGAGATCAAGAACAAATCCTTCGCATAAAGGAATAAAGGAAATGCATTGGAATTAGTGTAATGGAAGAACTGTAGGAAATATGCCCTAAAGTCAACCAGGAGATTGATGAATTAACACTTCAGGGCTATTTCAATTAATGGGAGAAATATTATTCTTTTGGTTAATACAATTGTTGTTGAGATTATAATAGAATAATGTGTTCCTAGATCTTTTCGAAGGAAAACAAGATGAGCTAAAAAGAAAACCATTAAGACATATGATATCAGAATCCCATATTTCCTTAATTTTCCTAGTTGAGAGAATGTTAATTGGGGCATTAACATTCCAACTTAGAAGAAGACTAGCACATGTTGATGTCTTTCTCATTAAACGTATTGGCGAGTGTCAAGCCACAATGAAGAGTCATTAAAGCAGACATGTGTGTGCATGTGGGGCATATGCACTGAACAGACTAATAGAAAGAAATTGGAAGGAGTGTTTATGACTTATCAAAGCAAGTTTCTCTAGGGTTGTGAAAAATATGGAATAGTGCTCAGACCTGAGGCACCATTGATGTCTTATATAACGCATCAATGTACTTTGATTGCATAAAACGGACCAACATAATTAAGCATGTGTTATGTACGTATGTTGGGTACAGTGGCACGCATAAGAAGACATATAGTGCACAACATGGAATCTCTCACCTTCCACAAACAAAGGAGATGTCCAAGGGAGTGTACATTGACTCGTAAAGCCTTTGGCCAAAGCATGAGAATCATGATCATTGAATATACGCTATAAGCTATCACGCCCCAACCCGAGATTTAAAAGTAAATCCTGAATTAAAGTATGAATCACACTTTAATTATAGAATGAGCTTCTATAACTAGAATGTGACGTGGAAAAAAAGTAAATAAAAATAAACTCCTTAAATAAGTTATACAATATATATTGATTCAAGCTTAATTTACATCACACACCATGTCTCAATACTTTAGGTTAAACAGAGTCTCAAAAGTTACACCAAACTTCAAAAATTGTTTCACACTTATGTACAAGTACTACGTCTTGCTACTCCATCTATGGTTTTAGAATTTTAGGGGTTGGACCTATAAAGTCTAAGAGGGGTGAGCTCAAACCAATGCCTCAATAGGGACATACAACCTTAATTTGCAAAATTTATTAAATTAAAGCTTAGTGAAAACACATAATCATGAACATATAATATAACATGTAAATAATATTAGTAATGCATGAATGTTATGTTGCACTTCCTTAATTAAACCCATTGAAAAGTAAATTGTATTATATCGAGTGCAAAATATGATCGCCCAAGAAATGGAAGGAAAGGTTCTCAAAAGAATGCTCTATATGATCAAGGCTCAAGCGGTCAAGGCCCACATAACCCCAATTCCCTTGGCCAGGCACACGTGGTGGGAATCAGGGTTACTCGGCCCCAAGAACCCAAAATGAGAGGAACACTGGTCCAGCCTGTTGGCCCCAGAATCATAATCAAATTGATCTATGTCACCATTGTGAAGAAACTGATCATTGGTCTCGCACTTGTCGTGCATAGCGCAAGCTATAAAGGAGTATTACACCAATCGCAGACCTCGTGAGACCAACTTCACCGAATGATCATTTCCTATGAATACCACCCTAGAGATCATTGATTTCCAAGCTTCTTCTGGACACTTCGAGGATCGAAAACTCGAGAACATGGTTATGATCCGCACTTGTGCAGTATTTATTTTATTCTTTGAATAATGATTCATATTCGGATTATTTTGGTGATTTATGTTTTTGATTGTCAATTTTTGAAAATTTGGTTATGTTCGAATATTAATTGAATGAAGTTATTTATTTCATACATTGAATTAAGTTTATAAATAGGCATGTTTTGTGGGGAAGTTTGTTATCTAGCTGACAATGCTACTACGCACACTATACTCTAAGAACGAAAGTATTTTTCAAACTTATTGCCTACTCATACCTCTGTGACAACCATATCAGGCCAATCCAACCTGATAGATGGCCATGGCAAAGCCTACTTTCTGTTGTCCAATGATGCTAAATTTACCATTTATGAGGCCTTATGTTCTCCATGTTCCAGAAGAACGTTGTTGAGTTTTTAAGGATATTTGAACCAACGGTTATCATGTTGAAACCACTGATGAAAATAGAATGGAATATCTTTGCATAACTTTCAACATGTACAGCCAGAAACTTACATTAGAAAAATTGAAATGTCTCTCGAGTGCTCTCTATAGGACGATCATTAGATTGATTGAGACAAACCATATAGTTAGCTAGACACTAACCAATTTGAGCAGCTTCTTGCTATGGCATGACCGGTTGGGACACCCAAATCAAAGTATGATGCGTTGTATCCTCAATTCATCACACGGGCATCCCCTTACTATCTTGTGTTTAGTGACACCCTATGCCAACCTTGTTCGTTGGGAAAGTTGAATACTAGACCATCATATGCAAAGACTAGTAAAGATTCACCGTTTTTCTACATGGGGCTATTCAATCTTGCATGTAGCTAGGTTGGTCCGGTTGAGGCCCACTACTACCCAACCTTACTCTATGAACCTTACTTTATGTTACAGTTGGCAATTGGGTACGAACCTAACGTTTCGCACTTACGCATATTTGGGTGTGCAGTTTATGTGCCAATTGCGTTGCCACAATGTACAAAATTGGGCCCTCAACGAAGGATTGGTCGGTTACGAATCCCCATCCATCATATGCTTTTTAGAGCCTTTGATAGGCGATCTCTTTATCACCAGATTTTCGAATTCTCACTTTGATGAGATAGTCTTCCTGCTGTTAAGGGGAGATAATAAAGTCATCGTACTTGATGAATGATGCGAATTGAAGTGAAATATCCCTACTATGTCTCATCTCAATTCCAAACCGCACAATGTGATAGTGAATTGCGAAGAATTCTAGATCTCAAGGATATCCATCCCCGTATGACGTGTCGTCTCGTAGGACATGTCATCCTCATAGGACGTGTCGTCCCTGTAGGATATGTTGTCCCCTTAGGACGTATTGTCTTTGTAGGATGCGTCATCCTAGATGGACTAGGTACAGCCATGGCTGCTAACCAGTCATATATCCCTACCCAGATGCGAGGTAGACCACTAGGTTCAAAAGATTCTTATCCCTGTAAGAAGGTAAATTTGGCACAAATGAATCCTCTTGACATCACAACCTCAATCAATCCATCTCACGAGATTGTTTCGGATTATGGGTCCATCCTGAAAGAAACGCTGTTGGGGGACGCTTCAACATTTGAACCCACTCCTGAGAACAAAGAAATCTCGATAAATTATGCATGCTTAAGTGAGATTTGGAATCGAAATGAGATTATCATTGATGATATATTTGTATTCGCGATAGCTACCAAAATCATAACTAGCGATGACTTCGAAACTCGCTCCATTGATGAATGTCAACGTCGAGACGACTGGCCAAAATGGAAAGAAGCAATCTAGGCTAAATTAGATTCCTTGACAAAGAGAAGAGTGTTTGGGCATGTTGTCCCTACACCTCCCCATGTTAAATCTGTAGAATTTAAATGGGTATTTGTAAGGAAGCATAATGAGAAAAATGAGATTGTGAGATACAAGGCTCATCTAGTGGCATAAGGATTTTCTCAATGCCCTGGGATTGATTACAAGGAGATGTATTCTCCCGTAATGGACGTCATAACGTTCTACTATCTTATCAGTTTGGTAGCTTCCGAAAAACTGAATATGCAGCTTATGGATGTGGTCACAGTTTATCTATGGGAATCCTGATACAGAGAGAGAGATATATATAAAAGTTCCTGTAGGACTCAAGATACCCGATGCAAATAGTTCCAGCCCACGGATTATGCTCTCCATTCGTTTGAGGCGTTCACTTTATGGATTGAAACAATCCGAACCAATGTGGAATAACATCTAAGTGAATATTTGATCAGAAATGGATATGTGAATAATGAACTATACATGCATGTTTATTAAGAAAACAAGTTATAAGTCGAACCCTTTTGGCCCTCAAAATGATGCATGCCCTATTGGATTTGCTGACACGAGTTATTTATCAGACCTACACAAGGCACGTTCCCAAACTGGTTATGTCTTTACCATTGGGAATATAGGAATATCTTGGAGGTCTACGAAACAAATCTTTGTGGCTACCTCTTCAAATCATGCTGAGATTCTAGCTCTTAACGAGACAGTTCGTGAATGTATATGGCTTGAAGCCGTTACCAAGCATGTTCCAAGTACGTGTGGGCTACATTCCACCATCGATGAACCAACCATTATCTCATAAGATAATGCTGCTTTCATCAAGCAGATGAAGATAGGTTTCATCAAAGGAGACAACACCAAGCATACTGCACCGAAGTTCTTCTTCAACCATCAGCAACAAGAGCATCAGAAGTTTAGGGTCAACCATATCCGATCTCAAGATAATTTGCAGATCTTCTTCACCAAGTCACTACGAAAGTCCACATTCTTAAAGCATGTTTGAGGTATTGGCTTGCATAGATTGTTTGATTTACATAATATATAGTCTTCAAGGGGAGTCGATATTAGGGGGAGCATCTTGAGGCATACTCACTTGATCATCGTGTACTCTTTTGTCCTCGTCCAGGGCTATTTTGTCCCATTGGATTTTGTTCTCTGGCAAGGTTTTAATGAGGCACATTTTGGCATGGTCACCCCACTCATACAACATCTTAAAGATGCCTCGATTCGATATATATGCATTTACTCGTCTTTTTCCTTCGACCACAGGTTTGTCCCACTGGGTTTATCAGGCAAGGTTTTGGTGTAGCAACCCTAAATGCACTCCGCTCCCATTGATATACTATAAGATGACTTCACCTACTTCCAAGGTCCTGATGCAAAAAGTCCACACTTACCCAGGTTTTACTCTTTTCTCCTTTGACCAGGGTTGTTTTTGTTCCCACAGGATTTTTATTAGCTGACAAAGTTTTGATGAGGCAACTTAGAAGCGCATAGAAGAGACACTAATGACATGGAATATCCAAGGGGGAGTGTTGTAAATATCTTTATTAGTGTGGCTATCCCTGTAATTAGTTGTAGGGCCATACTCGCAATTTATTAATGTGAGTAAACCTTACCTCTGTATAAGTATATATATTCCTGAATGAATAAGAGAACAGACATATTCTCTCTACCTCCAAAACCCTAGTTACATATATTTGACAACAATATCTTCATTTTAACCGCAATTAAAATGCAAGATATCCTAACTACGACCGTAACCGAAGGTGCCACCTTGGGCATGTTAGATCGTTTTATTAGCTGCAACAGAGTGGCTTCACTCCCCGCACACATTACGAATTTAAAATATAACACCCAAGCCCTACTCACCACTGCTCATTTCTTAATGATTTATGTTTCATCTTCAAATAAATGTGTTACAAATAATTTATGGCATTCATATAATTCATATGTCATGTATTAGCATACATATAACAATTTTTCAATAAAGATTCAATAAAATCAAATTTTCACTCAAAGGTTCCCTAATCCCCCTACCTCGAATTTGTGCTTTAGCCTCCTTTAGAAATTGACTCATGCTTCTCGGTCGTTGTCCAATCCTAATCCCATACTAGAAATTACAAGAAAACCTCAATTAAATAAAGAAATAAAATTGTTCACTCTCTAATCCTAGTGTGTGTAGTGCACTTCTCCAATTTTAGGGTCTCAGATTACGAAACGGAGCCCACCATCAGACTCGAAACCAAAAATGGAGTGGGGAGGGATTTTTCTAGGCGACGAAGGCCTCCGGAAACCACTGCACGACCCACCATGTGTCGGCGGTGAGTGTGGGCGTGGTCAGCAATCTACTGTTCATCGTCTTCCTCCTTTTTTTTCCTGTTTTTTGCAACTTCCAGTTACTTTATCTCAACTTTGGCCCTTGTTTTGACCTATCAAACAACCTTTAATTTCTACAAAATTATACAACCAACTTTGACCTCGTTAGAAAACTCTGCATCTCCTCTTTACAACCATATAAAGATTACTCAAATCCAATGGTTAGATGTTAAGATAATCAGGCCAAAGTAGGGTACTCGAAATTATCCAAAATTTCCTAAATTTTTCAAAATTCTCCAAATTCATCCAACTTCAATTCTCTTTAATTTTTACCATCCATAGGTTCTTAAGGCGCGTAAATGATTAAAAATAATTTAATTAGCAATTAAAACAAAAAAATTCATAATAAACTGAATTAAACCACAAACCCAAAAATATGCAATTTACTCTTTACACCCAAATTCGAAAACCACCATCTTCAACCTTTAAACCCTAAGTCACTCGTGCTCAAACAACCTAACTAAAGCTATAAACTGAATTAAATTTGAAATTCACCAAGAATAGGGCATAGGAGAAGCTTACCTCTTCTTCCCTCTTTTTCTCTCTTTTCCATTCCTTTCTCTCTCCTTCCTTCTCTTCTCTCTTCTCACTCACTCACTCTCTCTCTCTCTCTCTCTCTCTCTCTATGTTTCCTTTCTTTCTCTAGGTTTTGAATACTCTTGAATTGCTGGGTTTAGTTTCTAGTTTGCTAAAATATCTAAGCTTATAAACACACACACACACAAACACACACCTACATCGCCACACACCACCACCACAATCACACACCTCTCACACTAACACTAATACAACTCATATACTTACACCTCACTTAACTTCCAAACTAGCCAATGTAATAATTTGTAAAATAACTTCTACTAGCTTGTTGAAGTGGTTGGGTTTCCACACCTAGCCTGTAAATGTTAAATTTTGTTTAAAAAAATATAAAACATAGAAAATAATATATTATACTTAATTAAACAAAATCAATACTAATTAAACAAAATTTTATTAATTAAAACTAGGATATTACATAAACAATGGGATTGACAGTTAAACCATGCCCACAGATATAGTCATTTAGACAAATGAGAGAATGACCGAATCATATTGCACTCATAACTAAATAGTTTCTCACACCGCCATTCACCTTAGTTGGGTAGCCATGATGCAAAGCTAAATTCTAATCGTGAGCTTGTGGAACCTAGAGAATTAATACAAGATTTTATTAATTATTAGGAAGGGTTTAACATGGATTAAATTCCACGGCCAAACTTAGAAGAACTTATGGGGTCTTATACATACAGATGAATGATGGAAATGACACATGTGGAATCAGAGAATAACTTACAAATTTATTCTATAGAAAAGCTATTTAAATTAGTGACTCAAGGATGATAATTAACATGTTATGCTATGTGAAAAAAAATGAGGGGATTTAACTTTCAGGAGACAAAATGAAAAAAAGAGAGTATGATATTTCAAGAAGCAAATCTGTGTTATGACAAAAAAAATAGAATATGGACAACAAACTTTGGGCAAGTGTGATAAATTGGAAAATCCAATGCCGAGGACCAAAGTTTATGTGTCAAGTTTGATGGCCCAACCCAAACTCATTGATTTATAAACATATGGAGATAATAGACAAGAATGGGAGCCTATAAATAGAGGTGGCCGACATCGGTTGGTTTGGGGCGGGACTTAAATTGCTGGGGTCCTTAGCTACATTTCTAGCCATATACATATAATTTCTTAGTTGTTTATCCTATTAATTGAATACTTTTTTTGACTATCTAACTGTCATTTTTATTGGTTATATTGCTAATCATTTATTACCTTGCTTTTGATCACGTGAATGTGGACTCTCTATGTGTATAAGGTAGTGATATCCCATTTGGGAGAGCTGTGAATGAAATAAGCATATTTTCTTACTCTCTTCCTTTCTGCAACTTTACCTCTTCTATCAAGGCTCTACCAATTTGGTATTAGAGCATGGCCAATCATCTTGACAATGTTCAAGGTACACTCTCTTCTATGACTCTTTGCCAAGACTAACTTCATGAGAATCTGACGGAGATCCATAAGGCTCATTCCACTTTGACGCTTCAAAGGACCATCACGTTTCCTTCTAGCGTTCGATTATGATCAAGCTCTGCCTCCTTCGATCGAACCCTACTCATCCCCAACTATGGCAGTGCCTTCCACAGCCCCAGTTCCTTATCTCATCATAGGATCTACTCAGATCTCATTAAGAGGTCCTATGAATATGTAAGGTGGACCCATTTCGACCTAGTTTCTCCATTGCTCTGCTCACCGGTGCTAACCATTGCCACCAGTTCTGTTTGGGTCACCGTGCCTCCTCAATCTTCTGCCCCCGCCATCGTTTCGCTTTTGGTTTCATCATTTCCTTCACTATATGTTCCTCTATCAGGGCCACCAGTGCATGTTCCTGTCTCAACGGTGCCTATGATTTTTTTCCCAATCATCTAGTTACTCAATTTGTCCTCCTTTAGGAGGCTTTCGCTCCTTAAAAATTGAATTACCTAGATTTTATGGTGGAGTCCCTTATGAATGAATTGCCATGGCAGAGGAATTTCTAGATTACTATGAGGTGGAAGCGCATAAATGGGTAGATGTCACAGCGACCCATCTCGGTGGCGATGCGGTGTTGTGGCTCAAGTGGTTTAAAGCCAAGTACCTCCTTGATTCTTGGGCTGTGTTCACTGACATACTGTTACAACAATTTGGACCTGGTGGACCTTTGAACTTCAATGTGGCCCTTTCTCACATTACTCAATCTAGGTTGGTGGAAGACTATGTAGCCTAGTTGATCAAATTGTCTTATCACACTCGAAACACCTTCATTGTAAAACACCTTCCAAGCTCTCGTACCTTAAACCATCCCCCACTGCCTATAGCCCTTATTCGAAGTCCTTAGCACTGTCCACTCCTTCAGGGAAACCCGTATTTAGTGGTACTAAAGATGAACTTCAAGAATGTAGGGCTAAGGAACTCTATTTCTACTACAATGAAGAGTACAAGTCGGGCCATTGTTGTCGATGACCCCAAATTTTGATGATCGAATTTGAATTTGATGGTTATGAGGACGACCTCTAAGTTACAGCCGTTCCTACCTCCACAGATTTACTTGTGGCCACTACCGAAGGCCTTATTCATCTTCATGAGATTTCATCCAATAGCAAACCCAAGGGTAGAATGATGACATTGTGGGGACGAATTGGCCACATAACCATCCACGTTTTTATTGATTCTGACACTGATTTTAATTTCTTGAATCCGAATGTGGCACTCAAGTTGGGCAAGCCAATCAATTCCTCTGACATAAAGCCTATCATTATCACCATTGGTGAAACTTACTCAACTCAAGGTTCCATCACTGGCTTGGAGATGCATTTACAAGGATTCTATTTCACTAATGATTATCGACTCTTAGCAATCACTAGCTGTGATTTAGTATTGGGAGTCGAATGGTTGGAATCCTTGGGACTAATTAGTTGCCATTTTAGAGGTAAGGTGATGGAGTTTAATTTTCAAGGACAGAATTATCGTCTTGTTGGGGACGAGAATCATTCTTCTTCATGTTCACCAATAGATGTGCATCCTCTTGCATTACAAGACATAGAAGATGCTGAGTCTGTACTAGCTTAGTTGTTAGGTTCTGACAAAGAGCCTCCATCTACCACACCACTATTCTAGCTGCCTTCTATCCATTGCTTGAGCATTTCGCAAGCTTATTCTAGCTCCCTTTGTCCTTGCCACCCTCGTGGTCCCTGGACCATCACATTTCATTGTTCCTTGACACAAGAACTGTGAATGTTCGACCCTATCGCTCCGCTCATGTGCAGAAGGCTGAAATGGAGCGTCAACTGATGAAAATGTTGTCTATCGCCATTATTAGACTAAGTTCCAGCCCTTTCTCCTCTCCAGTTTTACTTGTTCAAAAGAAAGAATGTACTTTGCAGTTTTGTGTGGACTACAGAGCCTTGAACAATATTACCATTAAAGACCATTTTCCAATTCCAATAATCGATGAGTTATTAAATGAACTACATGGGGCAATTGTGTTTTCAAAATTGGACCTCAGGTCTAGGTATCACCAGATTGGGATGTGGGAGCCAAACATTCCTAAGACTGCATTCCGGACACATAAAGGGCATTACGAGTTCTTGATTATGCCTTTTGGTATATTCAATGCTACTTCAAATGTCCAAGCTTTCATGAACTCCATTTTTTTTTAATGATATTCTCATTTACAGCCATGATATTCAAGAGCACATACACCATGTGGCAACTATGTTTGAGGGATTATGCACCAATCAGATAAAAGTGAAGAAGTCAAAATGCTCTTTTGGTCAAGCCACTATGGATTACCTCAGCCACACCATTTCTTTAGCTAAGGTTTCTATGGATGCAAAGAAGATCCAATGTGTTCAAGATTAGCCTTTACCCATTCCTCTCAAAGGTCTCCACGGGTTCCTCAAGCTAGCTGGTTACTACAAGAAGTTTGTTCAGGACTTTGGGATGATTTCTAGACCTTTCACGGACATGCTCAAAAAGGACAACTTTGTGTAGACTTCTACAGCCAAAGAGGCATTTTTTGCTCTTAAACACGCACTTTCCACTGCTCTAGTATTATCGCTTCCCAATTTTAGTCACTAATTTGTGATTGAATGTGACGCCGCAGGTGGGTGCATTGGCGCCATACTAAATCAGAATGGCCACCCTATAGCATATTTGAGCAAACCTATATTGGGTAAACATTTAGATCTCTCAGTTTGTGATAAGGAGATGTTGGCAGTTCTTTGGGGTTCAGAAATGGCGACATTTCTTGCTAGGTAACCAGTTCAAAATCATAACAGATCATCAAACACTCAAATGTGCCTTAGACCAGCGGATTACAACTCCATGTTAGTGTTAACGCAACTTAGCTGACTTAATTGGGAAGGTTTATCTTTAATGAAATGTTCAAATGTAGTTAATTCAGTTTTTAGCTTGTTTTTCTTTTAATTCCAAGTGGCATTGTCTTATAAGGTAGGTTGTTAGTGGAGCAGCTGAGCTCATAGGCTCTCGCCAAAATTCTATTATAGCAGCCTTCTACATGTGAGTGTAAAGGTGTGATGGATGCATATATGAATTGATGGCGGATCAGCTCAAGTTGAGCTCCATTAAATTTTCCTCCAAAAATCTTTCCTTCTTCCTCTCATTTTCTTCACAATTTTACGGTCTATTTCTATTAATTAACATGGTATCTAGAGCCTAAGTTCGATCTGTGCTGGGTGTTTCACTGTGAAATTGAGAAGGAAATTCCAACGTGAATTTCTTACAAATTTCAGCCATGTTTGGATTTGGGAATGGTGAGCTACGTACTCCCATTTTTTATGGAACTAAGTTTGAATTTTGGAAGTTGAGGATGATCACCATCTTCAAATCTCATCGGCTTTGGAAGCTAGTTGAAAGAGGGATAGTAGTTCTAGAATCAAAGAAGATGAAGGAGAAACAAAAGAAGGAGGGAGAAGCTACAAGTGTAGATGATGAAGATGAGATAGACTCATACATGAAGGAGCAACAGATGAAAGATGCAAAGGCTCTGGGAATCATACAAGGAGCAGTTTCGAAGGAAATTTTTTCAAGAATTGTGAACCAAGAGACAACAAAACAAGCATGGGATTTGCTGCACAAAAAGTGTCATGGAGACGAGCAGGCTCGATCTGTGAAGTTGCAAGGATTACGCAGGGAGTTTGAGTACATGAGGTTGAAGGAAGGTGAGACTATTGCAGCCTATTTCTCTAGATTTTTTGACTTAACCAATCAAATGGAAAAGTATGGAAAGACTCTATCAAAACAAAGGATGGTACAAAAGGTCTTGATAAGCCTAACTAAGAATTTTGATCTAATGTGTATTGTGATGGAAAGAACATCTTATTTAAATTCTATCTCTGTAAATAAAATTGTTGGTTCTCTTAAAAGTTATGAATTAAGGATTAACAGATATGAAGAAAATGGAGAGAACATAGAGAAGGCCTTTGCAAGCATAAGCTTGACACCCTAGAACCAAAACAATCATACTAGACCATATAGTTATGATGGAGGAAGGAGGGGACAAAAGAACTGGAAAACGAAACCCAAGAAATGGGAAGGCAAACCTCAAGCAAATGTGAGATAGGGAGGAGGCACTAATGGCAAACCAAAGTATAAAGTTTATGATAAGGTACATTTTGGGGAGTGTTAGTTTAAAGGCAAAGTCAAATGCCATAACTGTGATAAGTTTGGTCACATGATGAAAGATTGTCACCAGCCCAAGAAAGGAGCAGTGGTGAACTATGCAAACCAAGTGACTGAGCCTGACACTATGTTTTATGTGTGTCACAAGGCATCAGTGGTAAAAGACAAGGGTCTGTGGTACTTAGATAGTGGCTGCAGTAACCACATGACAGGGAGTGAGTCACTACTCATCAACATTGACAAAAGTCTTAAATGTAAGATTAAGATGGGGACAAGTGACTTGGTGGAGTCCACAGGAAAGGGAACTTTGGTTGTGCAAACCAAGAATGGCACAAGGTACATCCCTGAAGTAATGGTGGTGCCTAGATTGGATGAAAATTTGCTGAGTGTAGGTCAAATGATAGAACATGGCTACTGGCTAGTGTTTGGTGAATTTATGGTCAATATATATGGAGATAAGTCCCTGATGGATCCCATTGCCACTATGAAAATGAAAGGGAATCGATGCTTTCCTCTTTCATTTGAAAGTGTATGTCCCATAATGGAAGGCGAGGCTACTGTTGTTGATTCTGTATGGAAATGGCACAGAAGGTTTGGCCATCTCAACTTCACTAGTTTGAAAATGTTGCAAGACAAAGAAAGGGTTAATTACATTTTTGGTCCTTGTGTTTTACATGAAAAACAAATTTGGTCCTTGTGGTTTCAAAATTCTAATTTTGATCCTTGGGTTTTCGTTCATTAATAATTTCCTTCAGTGGTATTTTGCAAATTACATGTATTTATCTATATATATAAAGCCAGAAGAAGAGTAAAATGGTTAAATTTATGAATTTCAAAAATACCCCACTTAAAAAATAGGTATTCATAATATTATTTATTAATAAAAGACAAAAATATAAAATAGAATAATTAAAATTAAAAAAACAAAAAAATAGTATTACACCCTTATTTTTAGCAACTCACTTCCACACAACTATTATTTGAAGACAAATAAATTATTAAAATTTTTAATTAAATATTTAGAAAACGCGCAACACTCGTGGCAAGAGACTAGTATATATAATGGGAGAATGAAGAGGAAGGTTAAACATTCAAAAATCCAACATTACCTTTTGTTAATTAAAAGATTAAAATCAAACAACTTAATATTTTGAGAGTAAAATAATAAAATGGAATAATTAGAATTGAAAAATAAAATGAAATAAAAAATAACACCTCTCCTTATTTTAGCAACTCATTTACCCCCACTAATTCTTTTGTAAGAAGAATAATTTCTTTTTTAAAAAAATTCTATTTAAAAAAGGTCAAAAAAACATATATAAATATTGAAGGATGAAAATTGCAAATGGACAAAAACTCAAGGATCAAAATTAGAAATGGACAAAAACCCAAGGACCAAAACTGGAATTTTGAAACTACGAAGACCAAATTTGTTTTTGGAGTAAAACCCAAGGACTAAAATCAGAATTTTGAAACCACGAGGACCAAATTTGTTTTTGGAGTAAAACACAGAGACTAAAAACGTAGTTAACCCACAAAGAAATGGTGTATGGTTTACCTAGTCTTGGTGAAAATTATCACATATGTGAAGGGTGTGCAGCAGGGAAGACTCATAGAGAACCATTTGACAAGAATAAAACTAGAAGAGCCACAGAACCACTTGAACTAGTGCATACTTATGTATGTAGTCCAATGGAACCAACTCTTGGAGGAAATAGATATTTCTTGACATTTATAGATGACAAGACCAGGATGTGTTGGGTCTACTTCTTGAAAAACAAGTCAGATGCGTTCATTGTATTCAAAAAGTTCAAGGCTATGGTTAAATTGCAGTGTGGCTAAAAATTGAAGAAATTGAGGAGTGATAGAGGAGGTGAGTTCACATCTTTTGAGTTCGAAAAATATTGTGGAGATGCAAGGATAGAGAAGCAACTCACTGTGGCATACTCACCACAACAAAATGGAATTGTAGAGAGGAAGAACAGGACCATAGTTGAAATAGCTAGGACAATGCTACATGAAAAGCACATGCCTAAGAAGTTTTGGAGAGAAGCTATTAACACACCAGTATATATACTTAACAGGTGTCCCACTCAATTAGAGAACACAACACCCTTTAAGGAATTCAGTGGTAGAAAACCAGGAATGAAGCATCACAAGATCTTTTGTTCTATATGTTATACTCATGTTTCAACTCAACTGAGGCAGAAGCTTGATGTTATAGGTTAGAAGGGAGTCTTTGTTGGCTATAGGACTAGAAAGAAAGGATATAGAATCTATGACTTGGGAAGTGATAAAGTGATTGTCTCAAGGAGTGTGGTGTTTGATGAATCTGGTTTATGGGATTGGGTAGCTAAAGAAACCAAGTACATTTCTATACCTTGGAACAGTGAGATTGAACTCGAAAAGACTGATTTTGAAGCTATTCCTGCAACTCCAATGCAACCTGTGCACAATTCCTTTGAAGATACTGACATTCAAGAAAAAGGTTCCAAGTCACAGCCTTCACCTGCCCAAGTTGATACAAGTAATCAGTCTGCTACCACTCTCTCTAATTCTACTAGTAAAGGTATTAATTTAGTAGAAACATTTGATTCTACACCTAAGAAGTGGAGGAGTCTAAATGAGGTTCTAGCTCAATGCAATCTCAGCATTATTGAGCCTAAGAATTACACAAAGGCTGCGGGAGATCTAGCATGGCAGAAGGCAATGCAGGATGAGATTTCCATGATTGAAAAGAATAGAACATGGGAATTGGTTGATAGGCCCTATGACAAACCAATTGTTGGTGTTAAGTGGATTTTGAAGATTAAATTGAACCTAGATGGATCAATTCAGAAGCACAAAGCTAGATTAGTGGCTAAGGGTAATACACAGAAACCTGGAATTGATTTCAATTAGACTTTTGCCCCTGTGGCTAGATTGGACACTATAAGAACTCTGATAGCCTTGGCAACTAAAAGAGGATGGAGATTGTATCAATTGGATGTAAAGTTTGCTTTTCTGAATGGTGTTCTTAAGGAGGAAGTGTATGTTGACCAGCCAGGTGGTTTTGTGGTGCCAAATGCAGAGGGCAAGATCTACAAACTAAGGAAGGCTCTTTATGGTCTAAAACAAGCCCCACGAGCTTGTTATGGCAATATTGATGCCTATTTACTACAATGTGGTTTTAAAAAAAGTCCAAGTGAGGCTACTTTGTATGTTAAAAGTAGAAAGGGTCAAGGCACCTTAATTGTGTCAATCTATGTAGATGACATTATGTATATAGGGGGCTGTGAAGACATGGTTAATGAGTTCAAGAGTGATATGATGAACAAGTATGAAATGACAGACTTAGGCTTACTTCATCATTTCCTTGGAATTGGGGTGATTTAGCAGGAAGGGAGAATATTTATTCATCAGAAAAAGTATGCACTAGTCTACTCGACAAGTTTGGTCTTAGAAATTGCAAGTTAGTTACTATTCCTCTTGCAACCACTGAAAAACTGAGAAATGATGGGAGCAGTGTTGCTAGTGAAGAGCAATACAGAAGGATAGTGGGAAGCCTCTTATATTTGACAGCTACAAGGCCTAACATTATGTATGCTGCAAGCCTTTAGCTCGATCTATGCATTGTCCTACTGCTACTCACTATGGGACTGCTAAAAGGGTTCTAAGGTACATACAAGGCACTATTGATTATGGGATTTGCTACAAGCAAGGTGAATCTGCTCAACTTGTTGGCTATTGTGGGGATGAATTTGATATGAAATCTACCTTAGGTTATGCTTTCTCTTTTGCTAGTGGGGTGTTCTCTTGGGCCTCTGTTAAGCAACAAAGTGTTGCATTATCCACAGCTGAAGCAGAATACATGAGTGTTTCAGAGGCAACTACTTAGATTATATGGCTCAGGTTTGTTTTAGAAGATTTTGGTGAAGAAAAACTTGAGCCTACTACCTTAAGGTGTGATAACACCTCTGCTATTGTAATGTCTAGAAATCCAGTATTCCATCAGAGATCCAAGTATGTGAAAAGGAAATTTCATTTTATTAGAGATGCAATTCAAGAAGGTGTGATTGATCTGGTGTAGTACAAAGGAGAAGAGCAAATTGCAGATATTTTCACGAAGGCTTTGTCAAAGGATAGGTTCCACTTTCTAAGAAACAAGCTTGGTGTGATGTTAGCTAAGGCCTTAGAAGGGAGTGTTAGTGTTAAGGCAACTTAGCTGACTTAATTGGGAAGGTTTATCTTTAAAGAAATGTTCAAATGTAGTTAATTCAATTTTTAGCTTGTTTTTCTTTTAATGCCAAGTTGCACTGTCTTATAGGGCAGGTTGTTAGTGGAGCAGTTGAGCTCATAGGCTCTCTCCAAAATTCTGTTATAGCAGCCCTCTACACGTGAGTGTAAAGGTTTGATGGATGCATATATGAATTGATGGTGGATCAGCTCAACCTGAGCTCCACGAAATTCCCCTCAGAAATCTTTCCTTCTTCCTCTCATTTTCTTCATATTTTACAGTCTATTTCCATTAATTAACACTCCATCACAACACAAATGGTTACTCAAATTACTTGGCTATAATTATGTGCTAGAATACGGGTCCGAGGCTTCTAACACAATTGCTAATGTTCTTTCTCAGAAGTATGAGCTTTGTGCTATTATGGGGTTGTCTAGCCCTATCTTTCACAGTGTGACTCAA
This sequence comes from Purshia tridentata, assembly GCA_003254885.1. Classification (NCBI taxonomy): domain Eukaryota; kingdom Viridiplantae; phylum Streptophyta; class Magnoliopsida; order Rosales; family Rosaceae; genus Purshia; species Purshia tridentata. The sequence continues at coordinate 813 of QANT01004849.1, read as the reverse complement.
ATCCAGGAATATTTCTTGCATGATCCTGAGGCTGCTTCTCTCATTCACACTCTTACAAGTAGTCCCACAGCTAAACCTCACTACAATATGCACATCGATTACCTTTATTACCGCAATGGGTTGTATGTGCCATCTTGCTCCAATTGGCGTGAATATTGAGTTCTTGAAAAAATGGCAGAAAATCAAAGAAAGAAGAGAAAGATATTTTGTAAAAGATTTTTAGCTCACGCCCTTAGCTCAGGGGATGTATATTCATATATCTTCATCCAGTACAATGAACAAGGCCTTTAGCCCGTTGTAACAAAATGGAAGGAGAGCCTATGACCTCTTCCTCACCACTAAAAAACAATGCCCTACTCACCACTAAAAAACAATGCCCTATAAGACACTGCCAGCTGTCCAAATGACACCCACACCAACTAACAACTCACCTCTCTCTATGCTACATTTTTCTTACTAATCATTAACAAAACTTAATTAAGACATCAGTTAAGAGGCCTTAATTCCAACAGTGAAAAGATCTTGAAAAAGTTTCATTCTACACCAACAACTAGGGGTGGGCATGGTATGACATGGTACGGTATGAACCTCATACCTATCCCATACCATAAACTTTTAACTGGTATGGTATGGTATGATATGGACATTTTCAAAAATGATACCATACCATACCAGTGTTTTGCGGATTCGGTATGAAACGATATGGTATGACACTATGTCAACCTTTTAAAATTTTTTTCTTTTTTTTTTGCCCAAACATTCAACAACATATTTTTTTAATAAAGACAACATTTAACTACCCTTTTTTTTTAT
>QANT01004846.1:0-61154 GCA_003254885.1 Purshia tridentata | reverse complement strand
TGAGACAAACAGAGGGAGATACTGAGAACGAAAGAAAGCGTGAACGTTGAGGAGAGAGAGTGTGAAAGTCGAAGAGAGAGACCGTGTTTTTAAAGTGGGAGGAGACATATAATTTATTTATTTTTACTTTACCAACACAACGATTTGTCTAAAACCATTGTTTTTAATAATATATGAAAAATCCCAAAATTGGATATCATTGGATATTATACAATTATATAATGGTTTTTATAAAACCGTTGTGTAGTAAATTAAAATAATGGAAAAAACAAGGACCGTTCTCTATTGACCGATGTGTATTTACATTATTTTAGTAGTGCCAGCGTTTTTAGCCTTGTTAAATTGAATGAGTCGGCCCAAGTGGTAAATTATAGGGTTACTCACCTTTAGTGCAATGTTGAGTTTTATGTTTCTTTTGTTTATGGCTCAAATGATAATGGAATGCGGCGGGATATATGGAGGAGTTTGGAGCAAACCTATTCTCTTTGTTCGAACCAGCCTTGGGTTATAATGGGGGACTTCAATGTGGCCTGTTCTTCCAATGAAATCATGGGAGGTTCCAATAGTACCACTTGCGCCATGGTAGATTTTCAAAAGTGCATTGAGGAGATTGAAATTGATGATCTTCGGTTTACCGGTTCTCTTTGCACTTGGAGTAATAAAAGACCTTCCTCGGGGTGTGTTTCTAAGAAGTTAGATAGAGTAATGGTCAATGAAGCTTGGTGCACAAAGTTTGAAAACTCAGGGGTTGTTTTTCCTATACCAGGGATTTCGGATCATAGTCCTTGCTTAATAAATTTGGGGATTTCCCCAAAGGTCAGGAAGTGTCCCTTCAAGTTATTTAACTTCATGACTAAAAGGGAGGACTTCCTTCCCCTTGTTGCTTGGTGCTGGGGTACTACCTTTGAGGGATCCTATCAATTTCAAGTTGCCAAGAAGCTCAAGTTGATCAAAGAGGAGCTTAAGAAGCTTAACAAGAGTAGGGTGGGGATTGTGTTTCATAACACTATTGATGCCAAGCACCACCTCTCGGTCTGCCAAAGAGGGTTGGTAGCTAACCCTTGTGATATTGGCCTAAGGGATCAAGAAAGCGGGTTGGTCAGGGAGTATGCTAAGGCTCTTAAGGAGGAGGAGCTTTTCAATAAGCAAAACTCCCATATTCATTGGTTAAAGGAAGGGGATAGGAACTCGGCTTTCTTCTTCAAGTCTACCTTGGGTAGGAGGAATTTAAACAAGATCACTTCCATTACTAAGGGGATGGCATGGTCGTGGAAGGGTGTGACAATATTAAAGAGGAGGTGGTCACATTTTACAAAAACCTTTGGCATGCTCCTTGCATTCCGGATAGGGGCAGCGGCACTTCCATTCGGGAGATTATCTCTAATACGCTCTAGGATGCTCAAGCTAACTCTTTTAGTCTCCAAGTTACCACCAAGGAGATAAAGAGGCTTGCTTTTCTATGAACCCTAATAAGGCCCCTGGTCTCGATGGCTTCAATGCTCACTTTTACCACTCCATATGGCACATTATTGGTGATGATATTACGGTGGCTATTAAGGAATTCTTCTCCTCCGGTCAACTCCTTCGAGAATGCAATGCAACATCGGTCACCCTTATCCCTAAGGTGTCCAATGCCACTAAGTTAAGTGATTTTAGGCCAATTTCTTGCTGCAACACCTTCTACAAGGTAATATCTAAGGTAATTGCCAACCGTATTAAAGGGGTACTGCCCTCTATTATCAGCCCTAATCAAACGACCTTCGTGGCGGGTCGAAGGATTGGTGATAACATCCTATTGGTGCAAGAACTTCTCTATGATTATCACAAGATTACTAAGGCTCCCCGGTGTGCTCTTAAAGTTGATATAATGAAGGCCTATGATATGGTGGATTGGAGCTTCATTATCCAAACCCTTGCTGCCCTCAAGTTCCCCAATGTCATGATCCAATGGATTCAAGCTTGCATCACCTCGCCTAGATTCTCTATTTGTGTGAATGGGGAGCTAGCTGGGTTCTTCCCTAGCACTTGGGGTATTCGACAAGGTGATCCTATGTCTCCCTACTTCTTTGTTATTGCCATGGAGGTGTTGACCCAGATTATTGCCCTTAAAGTTAGCCACAACAATCATTTCAAGTACCGCTGGAAATGTGGAAAGGTGAAGTCGAACCATTTGTGTTTTGCAAATGATCTCATTATGCTTTTCCGGGGTGATCTCTCTTCGGTTAGCACCTTTAAGGAAGCATTGGATGATTTTTACATGCTCTCGGCTCTTAAGGCCAACCCCCTAAAAAGTGAGCTGTTCTTTTCGGGCGTATCTCTTACTATGCAACCCCGTGTTGTGAATTGCCTTGATTTCAAAGTGGGAACCCTCTCAATAAGGTACCTTGGCATCCCTATTATCTCCACCAAGCTTTGGATTAGAGATTGCATGAAACTCATAGACTGTGGCTAGTCGGATCAATTCTTGGTGCAACAAGTTCCTTTCCTATGCTGGGAGGCTTTCACTCATTATTTCGGTGCTCTCTAGTATGCATATTTTTTGGGCTAGTCACATCATGCTCCCTAAAAGGGTCCTCCTCAATATTGAGCAAAAGATTAGGTCCTTCCTTTGGTCGGGTTCAGATACAAACTCTTATTGTGCGAAGGTTGCTTGGGATTGTGTTTGCAAACCTAAATGTGAAGGGGGTTTGGGCATCAAGTCGCTGCATGTTTCGAATAAGGCCCTTATGATGCGGCATTTATGGCAAGTCATTTTAGGAGTGGACAACATTTGGACTAGGTGGATTCATAAGTACCACCTCAAGGGGAGGAACATTTGGGAGGTAAAACCCCCCACCCCCCCCCCCCCCCAAAATCTGCTCTTGGAATTGGAGGAAGATCCTCAAGCTTCGACCTTTGGCCCGGCCTCTCATTATCCACAAAATTGGAAATGGTGCTAGAACGGCTTTATGGTTTGACAATTGGCATTCTAGGGGTCCCATTGTTTCAGTTTGTGGGGAGAGGGTGATTTATGATTCTGGTCTTCATAGGAATGCTATGGTGAGTGCAATTGTGTCCAACAATAGATGGGAGTGGCTGGTTTCTAACTCCCCAGAATTATTGGAGATCAAGCAACTCATCCGCCTTATACTCCTCAGAATGGTATTGAAGACTCCATTGTTTGGATGCCCTCCACCTCTGGCGTTTACACGGCTGCCTCAACTTGGGAGACCTTGAGGGACCATTCCCCTAGAGTTCCTTGGCATAAGCTTGTGCGGTTCATGAACAATATTCCTCGGATGGGCTTTATCCTTTAGCTTGCTATCCATGAGAGGCTAGCTATAACTGATCGCGTTCATGTGTATAAGCCTAGTGTGGAAACCACTTGTGTTTTGTGCAGGAGGGAGGTGGAAACTCATTCTCATCTTTTCTTCGAATGCCCTTTTAGCAAAGAGATTTAGGAGGGTTTAATGGCCAGGTGTGGAGGCTCGGTCTCTGCCCTCTCATGGCCAAATTTGGTGGCTGGGGCTACTACTTCTTGGAAGGGGAAGCACATAAGGACCATTATCAAGAAGCTTTGTTTGGTGTAGCGGTTTGTTCTATTTGAGGGGAAAGAAATAATCGCATTTTCAAAAAGGAAGCGACGAATCCGTCCTCTTTGCTTAAGGTGATTATCAACTCAATTAGATGCCGGTTTTTCTCTATCTCCTTTACTCTTCACCCCATTCCTAGGGAGTGGCTTTTGGGAAGTAATGGTCTTATTGTAGTCTCCCGATCCTTGGTGTTTTTTGGCTGCCATGGCTGCTTTTTGCTATTGCTTTGGCCTTGGTTTGTTTGTTTTGGCTTGTTAAGCTTTAGTAGCCCCATAGCCTTGGAGTAGGTTGTTTGATTTGCTGGTGTTTGCCCCTTGTATGTTGTAGTTCCTCCTTTTCGTTTTATTGATTCATTTAATTACCAAAAAAAAAAAACACCGAAAGTGGTTCTTTAGGGCCAGCACGCTAATCGAGACATTAAAGAGTGCTTCCTCACCTCTTTCTTGCCAATCAGGCCCGTTTTGGTGCAATTTGGACCAAGTTAGACTGAGTATGCACCGAAATGACGTATTCGTGCATTCTTAGCACCTAAAGTTGTTCTTTGGGGCTTGAATGCTTATGGAGACATGAGAAAGTGCTTCCCCATGTCTTTCTTTCCAACGGGGAACGTTTTGGTGCAACTTTAATCGAATTAGACTCAGTGTGAACCGAAATGACGTTTTCGTGCATTCTTAAGACCTCAAGTGGTTCCTTAGGGTTAGTACGCTAATATCGAGACATGAGAAAGTGCTTCCTTATGTCTTTCTTGCCTACCAAGGAAGTTTTTGGTGCAATTTGGAGGAATTTGGACTGAGTACGGACCGAAATGATGTTTTTGTGCATTCTAAACACCTAAAGTGGTCCTTTAGTGCTGGCACGCTAATCAAGACATGAGAGCGTGCGTCCTCATGTCGTTCTTGCCAACCGGGCACGTTTTGATGCAATTTAGACGAAAGTAGACTGAGTATGCACTGAAATGAGGTTTTAGTTCCTTCTTAACATGAAATGTGCTTCTTAAGGGCTAGAACGTTAATCCAAGCATGAGAACGAGCTTTCTTCCTACCACGCACGTTTTGGTGTAACTTTAACCAAGTCGTGGACAGTGTGCACCGAAATGACGTTCCATGCATTCTTAACAACTAAACTGGTTTGTTGGGGCTAGACCGCTAATCCAAACAAGAGAAAGTGCTTGCTCATGTCCTTATAGCCAACCGGGGATGTTTTGGTGCAATTGAAATGAAATTGGGTTGAGGAGGCACCGAAATGAGGTTTTCGTGTGTTCTTAACAAAAGCATGTGCTTCTTGAGGGCTAGAACGCTAATCCAAGAATTAGAAAGTGCTTCCCCACATCTTTCTTGCCAATTGGGCATGTTTTGGTGGAAATTGCACGAAATTGGATTGAGTACGCACTGAAATGATGTTTTCGTGCCTTCTAAACACGAAATGTGCTTCTTTAGGGCTAGAATGCTAATTCAAGCAAGAGAAAGCTTCCTCATGCCTTTCTTGCCAACCGATAACGTTTTTGTATCACCCCGTACCTTCCAAAGTTGTTTTTAAAAAGTCCAAACCCCAGAAACTTCTCAGTTTCTCTCTCCTCTCTTCCGCTGTCTCTCTCTTCCTCACGACTCCTCTCTCCAGCCGAGCCTTTCGCCGGCGTGTGAGGGCGCGTCCGGTGGCGGCTGGGCGCGGTGTTGGGCTGGCGGTGCTCGCCTCTCTCCCCTCCTGCTTCCCATGGTGGCGCCTCCCCTTGAAACAGCTTGGAACGAGATACCCAGTTCGCACACAGTCGGTGTCACGGCGGCGATCTCGACGTTTTTGGCGACGACACGACCTCCCACCTGCCTAGACCTCTTCGTCTCGTCAAGCCCAGCGTGTTGGTGTGCTCCGATCGTTAGTTGGACCGCCGTGCACGGCGGATCGACGTTGAGCAGGCTGGCGGCTTTCAGGCCATTTTTCCTCCTTTTTCGGCCACTTTTGGCCGTCGACTCAGTTGACCACAGTTGACCACCGTGGGTCCCGCTGCGTGTGGTGGCGCCAGCGACCCGTCTTCCTTGGTTTTTGGCCTCGGGCCAATCACCCGAAACCGTGGGTGAGTTTCTTGAACTTTTAAAGTGTTGTCCGGGGTCGGGCAGCCCTCGTGCATTGTGGTTCCCGCCTGTTTCGGTTGTTTGTTGCTTTTTGTGAATTCTGTGCGTGTTTTATTGGGTTGTTTGGTCTTAGCAGGTACACTTGGCTCGGGAATTGTATTTCCGATGCCGTTGTGCTGCCGGATTTTGGAATTCGAGCAAAGGAGCCACGAAGGTCAGTTGGGTCTTTTCATGTGGAACACTGTGAGTGAACCTAAGATCAATTAATTTTCAGTTTCAGTTCAGTTACTTGCTTGCCTTGTGTGCTTATTTGATTGGTTGCTGTTTGCTAGTTAAGGGGGTATGGAATTAGGATTGGAAATCCCGATAGTTTAAAGGTTATTTGAGGTTAAAGGTTTAAGTAAGAGATTGGAGTATCAGTGGGTATTAATTGAGGATTAAGTTGGATTCTAAGTAAGGATCAGTGGTTATTGTTCGAGGATTAGTGAAATCCAATTGGAGAATTTAGTTGGATTCCAGGTCAGGATCTTGTGGACTAATTCGAGGTGATTTTTTGTTTAGAGGTTAAATTGAGGATAATCGAGGTATTACTGATCACAGTGAAATTGATTGGTTTAGAGGATTTGGTGATTAGGTTAAGGATTGTAATTTCTGGTTTGTGAACTGATTGTGATTCGAGGCATTAAGGTGGTTCTTTATTTGATTTTTTTTAATTGAGCTTAATTTGAGGTTTCCAGTTAGTTTTCACTCATACAAGCTCTAGTGAGCTTACCGGGTTTGTGTGTAAACCTAGTGCACCTGCGGTTGGGTGCAGGGTTTTGTTTTGCAGGTTAAGCAGGCTGAGGAGACAGTGGAGAGAAGACGAGGCAGTGGGACCAGCAGCATTTCAGAACTTGGTTTTACAGTTTGAATTTCATGTAAAAGGTTTTACAGCTTGGTTTTATAAATACGCTTTTGTGAAATTTACAGTTGTTTTTAGTAAATTATTTTATATTCAAGGCTCACAGTTTCAGAAAAGGGCCCACAGTTTCAGGAACAGTTTCTTTTTTTCAATTGGTTTTCACGTGCCCGAGGGTCGGGGCGTGACAGTTTTGGTGTAACTTTAACCAAATCGTACAGAGTGCGCACCAAAATGACATTTTCGTTCATTCCTAACACCTAAAGTGGTTCTTCAGGGCTACCACGCTAATCAAGACATTAGAGAGTGCATCCTCACCTCTTTCTTTCCAATCGGGCACATTTTGGTGCAATTTGGACCTAGTTAGACTGAGTATGGACCAAAATGACGTATTCGTGCATTCTTAGCACCGAAAGTTGCTCTTTGGGGCTTGAACGCTTATCGAGACATGAGAAATTGCTTCCCTATGTCTTTCTTTCCAACGGGGAACGTTTTGGTGCAACTTTAATCGAATTGGACTCAATGTGCACCGAAATGACGTTTTCTTGCATTCTTAAGACCTCAAGTGGTTCTTTAGGGTTAGCACGTTAATGTCGAGACATGAGAAAGTGCTTCCTTATGTCTTTCTTGCCCACCAAGGAAGTTTTGGTGCAATTTGGAGGAATTTGGACTGAGTACGCACCAAAATGATGTTTTCATGCATTCTTAACACCTAAAGTGGTTCTTTAGAGCTGGCATGTTAATCGAGACATGAGAACATGCGTTCTCATGTCCTTCTTGCCAACCGGGCATGTTTTGATGTAATTTAGATGAAAGTAGACTGACTATGCACTGAAATGAGGTTTTAGTTCCTTCTTAACATGAAATGTGCTTCTTGAGGGCTAGAACGTTAATCCAAGCATAAGAACGTACTGGTTGCCAACCTTGCACGTTTTGGTGCAACTTTAACCAAGCCGTGCACAATGTGCACCGAAATGCTGTTCCATGCATTCTTAACAACTAAACTGGTTCGTTGGGGCTAGAACGCTAATCCAAACAAGAGAAAGTGCTTGCTCATGTCCTTATTGCCAACCAGGGACGTTTTGGTGCAATTGAAACGAAATTGGGTTAAGGAGGCACCGAGAAGAGGTTTTCGTGCGTTCTTAACAAAAGAATGTGCTTCTTGAGGGTTGGAACGCTAATCCAAGAATGAGAAAGTGCTTCCTCACATCTTTCTTGCCAATCGAGCACGTTTTGGTGGAAATTGCATGAAATTGGATTGAGTAGGCACCGAAATGATGTTTTCGTGCCTTTTAAACACGAAATGAAAGTTGTTCTTTGGGGCTTGAACGCTTATCGAGACATGAGAAAGTGCTTCCCCATGTCTTTTTTTCCAACGGGGAACGTTTTGGTGCAATTTTAATCGAATTGGACTCAGAGTGCACCGGAATGACATTTTCGTGCATTCTTAAGACCTCAAATGGTTCCTTAGGGTAAGCACGCTAATATCGAGACATGAGAAAGTGCTTCCTTATGTCTTTCTTGCCCACCAAGGAAGTTTTCGTGCAATTTGGAGGAATTTGGACTGAGTACGCAAAGAAATGATATTTTCGTGCATTCTTAACATCTAAAGTGGCTCTTTAGGGCTGGCACGCTAATCAAGACATGAGAACGTGCATCCTCATGTCGTTCTTGCCAACGGGGCACGTTTTGATGTAATTTAGATGAAAATACACTGAGTATGCACTGAAATGAGGTTTTAATTCCTTCTTAACACAAAATGTGCTTCTGGAGGGCTAGAACGTTAATTCAAGCATGAGAACGTGCTTGTTGCCAACCGCGCACGTTTTGGTGCAACTTTAACCAAGTCGTGCACAGTTTGCACCGAAATGACGTTCCATACATTTTTAATACCTAAACTGGCTTGTTGGGGCTAGAATGCTAATCCAAACAAGAGAAAGTGCTTCGTCATGTCCTTATTGCCAACCGGGGATGTTTCGGTGCAAGTGAAAAGAAATTGGGTTGAGGAGGCAACAAAATGAGGTTTTCGGGCGTTCTTAACAAAAGCGTGTGCTTCTTGAGGGTTGATCCAAGAATGAGAAAGTGCTTCCCCACATTTTTCTTCCCAACCAGGCACATTTTGGTGCACATTCCACGAAATTGGATTGAGTACGCACCAAAATAATGTCTTCGTGCCTTTTAAACACGAAATGTGCTTCTTTAGGGGTAGAATGCTAATCCAAACATGAGAAAGTGCTTCCCCATGTCTGTGTTGCCAACCGATAACGTTTTTGTGCAAATTTAACCAAATTGCGCAGAGTGCACACTGAAATGACGTTTTTGTTCATTCCGAACACCCAAACTGGTTCTTTAGGGCTAGCACGCTAATGGAGACATTAGAGAGTGCTTCCTCACCTCTTTCTTGCCAATCGGGTGCGTTTTCGTGCAATTTGGACCAAGTTAGACTGAGTATGTGTCAAAATGACGTAATCGTGCATTCTTGGCACCTAAAGTAGTTTTTTAGGGCTCAAACGATTATTGGGACATGAGAAAGTGCTTCCTACGTCTTTCTTTCCAACGGCGAACGTTTTCGTGCAACTTTAATCGGATTAGACTCAGTGTGCACCGAAATGACGTTTTTGTGCATTCTTAAGACATCAAATGGTTCCTTAGGGTTAGCACGCTAATGTCGAAACATGAGAAAGTGCTTCCTTATGTCTTTCTTGCCAACAGGGACGTTTTGGTGCAACTGAAATGAAATTGGGTTGAAAAGGCATCGAAAGGAGGTTTTCGTGCGTTCTTAACATAAGCATGTGCTTCTTGAGGGCTAGAACGCTAATCCAGGAATGAGAAAGTGCTCCCACATCTTTCTTGCCAACCGGGCACATTTTGGTTGACATTGCACGAAATTGGATTGAGTAAGCACCGAAATGATGTATTCGTGCCTTCTAAACACGAAATATGCTTCTTTAGGGCTAGAATGCTAATCTAAGCATGAGAAAGTTCTTCCCCATTTCTTTCTTGCTGACTGACAACGTTTTGGTGCAACTTTAACCAAATTGTATAGAGTGCGCACCGAAATGATGTTTTTGAACATTCTTAACACCTAAATTGGTTCTTTAGGGCTAGCACAGTAATCGAGACATTAGAGAGTGCTTTCTCACATCTTTCTTGAGAATCGGGCACGTTTTGGTGCAATTTGGACCAAGTTAGACTGAGTATGCACCGAAATGACGTATTCGTGCATTCTTAGCACCTAAAGTTGTCCTTTGGAGCTTGAATGCTTATCGAGACATGAGAAAGTGCTTCTCTATGTCTTTCTTTCCAATGGGGAACGTTTTGGTGCAACTTTAATCGAATTGGACTCAGTGTGCACTGAAATGACGTTTTCATGCATTCTTAAGACCTAAAGTGGTTCCTTAGGGTTAGCACGCTAATATCGAGACATGAGAAAATGTTTCCTTATGTCTTTCTTTCCCAGAAATGAAATTTTGGTGCAATTTGGAGGAATTTGGACTGAGTAGGCACCGAAATGATATTTTCATGCATTCTTAACACATAAAGTGGTTATTCAGAGCCGGCACGCTAATCGAGACCTGAGAACCAGGCACGTTTTCATGCAATATAGACGAAAGTAGACTAAGTATGCACTGAAAGGAGGTTTTAGTTCCTTCTTAACACGAAATGTGCTTCATCAGGGCTAGAACGTGAATGCAAGCATGGGAACGTGCTTCTTGCCAACCACGCTCGTTTTGGTGCAACTTTAACCAAGTCGTGCACAGTGTGCATCGTAATGACATTCCATTTATTTTTAACACCTAAACTGCTTCGTTGGGGCGAGAACGAAAATCCAAACAAGAGAAAGTGCTTTCTCAAGTCCTTATTGCCAACCGGGGACATTTTCGTGCAATTTAAACGAAATTAGGTTGAGGAGGCACCAAAATGAGGTTTTCGTGCATTCTTAACAAAAGCATGTGCTTCTTGAGGGCTAGAACGCTAATCCAAGAATGAGAAAGTGCTTTCCCACTTCTTTCATGCCAACAGGGCACTTTTTGGTGGAAATTGCGCGAAATTGGACTGAGTACTCACTAAAATGATGTTTTTGTGCCTTCTAAACACAAAATGTGCTTCTTTAGGGCTAGAATGCGAATCCAAGCATGAGAAGGTGCTTCCCCATGTCTTTCTTGCCAACCAATAACGTTTTGGTGCAACTTTAACTAAACAGGACAGAGTGCGCATCGAAATAACATTTTCGTTCATTCCTCACACCCAAAGTGGTTCTTTAGGGCTAGCACATTAATCAAGACATTAGAGAGTGCTTCCTCGCCTCTTTCTTGCCAATCGGGCTTGGTTTGGTGCAATTTAGACCAAGTTAGACTGAGTATGCACTGAAATGACGTATTCGTTCACTCTTAGCACCTAAAGTTATTCTTTGGGGTGTAAAGGCTTATCGAGACACGAGAAAGCGCTTTTGCATGTCTTTCTTTCCAATGGGGAACGTTTTGGTGCAACTTTAATCGAATTGGACTCAGTATGCACCGAAATGATGTTTTCATGCATTGTTAATATCTAAAGTGGTTCTTTAGGGCTGGCACGCTAATCTAGACATAAGAACGTGTGTCCTCATGTCCTTCTTGCCAACTAGGCACTTTTTGGTGCAATTTAGACGAAAGTAGATCGAGTATGCACTGAAATGAGGTTTTAGTTCCTTCTGACACAAAATGTGCTTCCTGAGGGTTGGAATGTTAAACCAAGCACGAGAACGTGCTTTTGCCATCCGCGCACGTTTTGGTGCAACTTTAACCAAGTCGTGCACAGTGTGCACCGAAATGACGTTACATTTATTCTCAACACATAAACTGGTTAGTTGGGGCTAGAACGCTAATCCAAACAAGAGAAAGTCTTTCCTCATGTTCTTATTGCCAATCGGGGACGTTTTCATGCAATTGAAACGAAATTGGGTTGAGGACGCACCGAAATGTGGTTTTCGTGCGTTCTTAACAAAAGCATGTGCTTCTTGCGGGCTAGAACGCTAATTCAAAAATGAGAAAGTGCTTCCCCACATCTTTCTTGCCAACCGGGCACGTTTTCGCGAAAGTGCACGGAATTGGATTGAGTACGTACTGAAATGATGTTTTCGTTCATTACTAACACTCAAAGTGGTTCTTTAGGGCTAGCACGCTAATCGAGACATTAGGGAGTGCTTCCTCGCTTATTTCTTGCCAATCGGGCACGTTTTGGTGCAATTTGGACTAAGTTAGACTGAGTGTGCACCGAAATGAGGTATTCATGCACTCTTAGCACCTAAAGTTGTTCTTTGGGGCTTGAACGCTCATCGAGACATGAGAGAGTGCTTCCCCATGTCTTTCTTTCCAACGGGGAACGTTTTGGTGCAACTTTAATCGAATTGGACTCAGTGTGCGCCGAAACGACGTTTTTGTGCATTCTTAAGACCTCAAGTGGTTCCTTAGGGTTAGCACGCAAATATCGAGACATGAGAAAGTGCTTCCTTATGTCTTTTTTGCCGACCAAGGAAGTTTTGGTGCAATTTGGAGGAATTTGGACTGAGTACGCACCGAGATGATGTTTTCATGCATTCTTAACACCTAAAGTGGTTATTTAGGGCTGGCAACCTAATTGAGACATGAGAACGTGCGCCATAATGTCCTTCTTGCCAACCGGGCACATTTTGATGCAATTTAGACGAAAGTCGACTGAGTATGCACTGAAATAACGTTTTAGCACCTTGTAAACACGAAATGTGCTTCTTTAGGGCTAGAACGTTAATCCGAGCATGAGAACGTGCTTTTTGCCATCCGCGCACGTTTTGGTGCAACTTTAACCAAGTCGTGCACTGTATGCACCAAAATAACGTTACATTTATTCTTAACACATAAACTGGTTCGTTGGGGCTAGAACGCGAATCCAATTAAGAGAAAGTCCTTCCTCAAGTCCTTATTGCCAATCGTGGACATTTAGGTGTAATTGAAACGAAATTAGGCTGAGGAGGCACCGAAATGAGGTTTTCGTGCGTTCTTAACAAAAGAATGTGTTGTCTGAGGGCTAGAACGCTAATCCAAGAATGAGAAAGTGGTTCCCCCCATCTTTCTTGCCAACCGGGCATGTTTTGGTGGAAATTGTACGAAATTTGATTGAGTACCCACTGAAATGTTGTTTTCGTGCCCTCTACACAAGCACTGCGCTACTTTTGGGCTAGAATGCTAATCCAAGCATGAGAAAGTGCTTCCCCAAGTCTTTCTTGCCAACCGATCACGTTTTGGTGCAACTTTAACCAAATTGGACAGAGTGCGCACCAAAATGACGTTTTCGTTCATTCCTAAGACCCAAAGTGGTTTTTTAGGGCAAGCGCGCTAAACGAGACATTAGAGAGTCCTTCCTCACCTCTTTCTTGCCAATCGGGCACGTTTTGGTGCAATTTGGACCAAGTTAGACTGAGTATGCGCCGAAATGAGGTATTCGTGCACTCTTAGCAGCTAAAGTTGTTCTTTGGGGCTTAAACGCTCATCGAGACATGAGAGAGTGCTTCCCCACGTCTTTCTTTCCAACGGGGAACGTTTTGGTGGAACTTTTATCGAATTGGACTCAGTGTACGCCGAACCGACATTTTCGTGCATTAAGACCTCAAGTGGTTCCTTAAGGTTAGCACGCAAATATCGAGACATGAGAAAGTGCTTCCTTATGTCTTTTTTGCCCACCAAGGAAGTTTTGGTGCAATTTGGACGAATTTGGACTAAGTACGCACTGAAATGATGTTTTTGTGCATTCTTAACACCTAAAGTTGTTCTTTAGGGCTGGCACGCTAATCGAGACATGGGAACGTGTGTCCTCATGTCCTTCTTGCAGCCGGGCACATTTTGATGAAATTTAGACGAAAGTAGACAGAGTGTGCACTAAAATGAGGTTTTAGTTCCTTCTTAACACGAAATGCGCTTCTTGAGGGCTAGAACGTTAATCCAAGCATGAGAACGTGCTTCTTGCCAACCGCGTATGTTTTGGTGCAACTTTAACCAAGTCATGCACAGTGTGGACCGAAATGACGTTCCATGCATTCTTAACACCTAAACTGCTTCGTTGGGGCTAGAACGCTAATCCAAAAAATATAAAGTGATTCCTCATGTCCTTATTGCCAACAGGGACGTTTTGGTGCAATTGAAACGAAATTGGGTTGTGGATGTCAAATTGGTCTGAATGCCCTTACCATCGGGTTTTCTTTCATTAAATAGGAGAGATTTACATAGATAATGCCAGAAAGTCAGTGCCTAAACGCTAAATAAGGTAAGTATTTACAACCTAATTACCTGCTATATACAATCTAGATATTTTTGGAAAACATTCTGAAAATATGACAATTCAAATCCATAAATTATCTCCGTAACATTCCGAAAATATGACAAATCAAATACCTAAATTATCTCCCTAAATTATCTCCGTAACATCCCCCCTCAAATTGATGCTGGTGGATCAAAAAGCATCAATCTGTCAACCAAGAACTGATGTCGGTGCCGAGAAAGAGCTTTAGTGAATATGTCTGCAGTTTGATGTTCAGTAGAAATGTGAGGAAGAGTAATCACATGTCTATCAAAGGATTCACGTATAGAATGACAATCGACTTCGATATGTTTTGTACGCTCATGGAAGACAGGATTAGTGGCGATCTGAATAGCACTGGTATTATCAGCATGAAGAGGAGTGGAATGAAGCTGAGGAAAACCAAGTTCACCCAACAACCCACGAAGCCATGTGATCTCAGAGCATGCAGAAGACATAGCTCGATATTCAGACTCAGTGGAAGACTTGGAAACTCTGTCTTGCTTCTTACTCTTCCAAGAAAAGAGTGCAGTGCCTAAAAACATGCACCAACCAGTAACAGAGCGACGAGTATCAGCACATCCGGCCCAATCAGCGTCACTATACCCCACCAACTGTAAGGAAGATTCCTTGGGAAAGAACAACCCGCGTGTAGAGGTACCCTTCAGATATCGGATAATACGGCGGACAGCGGCTAAGTGAAGGTGTCGGGGGGCCTGCATAAATTGACTGACCTGCTGTACAGCAAAAGAAATGTCAGGACGAGTAATCGTCAAGTAGTTCAAACTTCCAATGAGTTGCCGATACAAGGATGGATCTGATAGAAGCTCGCCGTCCTCCTGACGAAGCTTAAGATTTACCTCCAAGGGAGTAAGAACATAATTACCCGATTGGAGACCAGCCAATGAAATCACTTCCTACGTGTATTTGTGCTGGTGTAACAATGTACCAGTCGAAGTAATCTGCACCTCAAGGCCAAGAAAGTACTGCAAGGGACCAAGATCTTTCGTGTGAAAAGAGGCCTTGAGATGCTGTTGTAATTGCTTAATTAACTCAGTATCAGAGCCAGTAATCACGATGTCGTCAACAATACTAGAAGTAATACAATTCCTGCAGAAGTCTTGCGAAGAAACAGAGAGGAATCAAACTGACTCTGAGTAAACTGAAAAGCAAGCAGAGTAGAGCGAAATTTATCAAACCAAGCACGCGGAGCCTGTTTCAAGCCATACAAAGATCGGCGTAGCCGACAAACCTCTGAAGCAGGTGTAGCAAACATACCGGGAGGGGGAGATATATAGATTTCTTCCTTCAAATCCCCATGTAGAAAAGCATTCTTCACATCCATCTGCCGGAGAGACCACCCCTGCGACGCAGCAAGTGCCATGATGGTCCGTACAGTTGTCATTTTGGCAACAGGTGCAAACGTCTCGTCATAATCAATACCATACTCCTGCCGGTTCCCAAGAGCCACAAGACGGGCCTTATATCTGTCCAGTGAGCCATCAGATCGAAACTTGACTGAGTACACCCATTTACAACCAATAGGTTTGACAATAGAGGGACAAGTCACAATATCCCAAGTGTGATTGTCTTGAAGAGCTTGGATTTCTTCTTGCATGGCCTGCTGCCAACATGCTTGAGTGGCTGCCTGAGTATAAGAGTGAGGAACAGAAACAGTGTCGAGAGTGGCAGTAAGCGAGGTATGAGAAAAACCAAACCTATCCGGTGGATGTGTAACCCGGGTGGAGCGCCGAGGCATAGGAACTGCAGAATCAGATGAAGAAATAGTGTTTGGAAGAGGCAGTGAAGGAGGACGTCTATGATACACTATACCTGGTTTAAATCACTCAATAGAAGAAGGCACATCATCAAAAGCAGGTAAAAGAGTAATAGGAGGATCAGATAGAACCTGAGACTGAAAGAAATATTGATTTTCAAAGAAAATCACATTTCGGGAGATCCGGAATTTGTTTGCATGAGCATCATAACAAACAAATCCTTTCTGAGTAGGGCTATATCCCATAAAAGCACACATGACAGACTGGGCAGCAAGCTTGTTACGATCAACAGGTGGCAGATGAACAAAACAAACACACCCAAAAGTATGAAAGGATTGATACTCAGGAGATATGCCAAATAAACGAAAATAGGGAGAATCAGAATTTAGAGTGGCAGTAGGCAGACGATTGATCAAATAAACAGCAGTAGATAAAGCTTCTACCCAGAACTTAGAAGGTACAGAAGAATCAATCAACAAAGTATGAACAACATCTAAGAGATGACGATTCTTATGCTCAGCAACTCCATTTTGTTGCGGGGTATAAGGACAAGAATGCTGGGAAATAATCCCTTTTTGCTGAAGATAAGTCTGAAAGGAATGAGACATGTATTCCCCCCCTGAGTCGGAGCGTAAAATCTTGATACAAGTACTGAACTGTGTCTCGACAAGTGCAACAAATTTTTGAAAAACAGAAAACACGTTAGCTTTAGAACTAAGAAAATAGATCCAAGTAAATCGACTATAATCATCGATAAACGTCACAAAATAACAATACTGACCATGAGAAAGAACAGGACTGACACCTCAAACATCAGTATGTACAATCTCAAAACAAGTAGAAGCACAACGACCATGCGCAGGAAAGGGTAAAGTTTTAATTTTACCAAGACGACAAGAAGCACAATCAAAAGATACAGAAGAAGAAGAAAATGAATCTTTATTGCCCAATAAACCATGTTTCAAAAGATGAGTCAAGACAACAGAATTAGGATGACCTAATTTCTTATGCCAGACTTCATTATTATTGGCAGTAGCCGTACAAGCAAAGGAAACAACATCAGGAATAGAAAACTGTAAAGGAAATAGACGTCCCACTTTAGGCCCCTTCGCGATCACCATCCCCGACACCTGATCCTGCACACGACAACCACCACGAGAGAAATGAACATCACAGTTATTATCCACCAATTGTCCAACAGAAATCAAATTGGTAGATAATCCAGGAGAGACAAAAACATTTCGAAATGAAGAGCCCAAAGTACCAACAGCAGTAATAGGAAGTGTACTGCCCTCAGCAATCTGAATAGTTTGCATGCCTCCATACTGACAAACATCATGGAGACCCGTCGTACTACCAGTCATATGATTAGAGGCACCCGAATCAACAATCCAAGAAGAAGTGGAATTAGGAGTCGTACCTTGCAGGCCTAAAGCCGTAAAAGCAGACACAATCATCTGTTGGACCATAGCAGGTGTGAGAACGGATGAATCAGAGCTTACAGTGAGGGGCGCAGAAGAAGAGCAGGACTGAACAACAGCTTGAAAGGCTTGGGATTGGCGATTCTGAGGCCGCACCCGACAGTCTTTGATGATATGACCCTCTTTCTTACAGTAGTTACAAACTTTCTGCGGAGTGTTGCGAGCAATATGACCAAACTCCTTGCAACTGAAACACTGCAACTTGTTTCTCCCTCTCCCTTATGCTGCATAGGCTACATGCACAACCTCAGAAAAGTCCTTCTTAGAAGTCATACCCATCTGAGTGGATAATCGTTGTTCTTCACGCAATAAATCGCCCAGGCAAATATCCAGGGATGGAACCGGATTACGGTTCAATAAACTGGCTCGGGCAGGCTCAAATTCCGGTCGAAGCTTCATCAAAAACTGATCACGTTGACTCTCAGCATGAACCGCTTGAAGAGCGGTGAGAGCCGCGGTGGGAACCTTAGCATGAGCAATAGCAGAATACTCGCTCCAAAGGTTAATAAAACTAGAATAAAATTGCTCAATAGTCAAATTACCTTGAGTGTAATTGCTAATTTCCAACTCCAATTGGAATTTCCTAGCGCTGTGGTCTTGATGGTAAATACGATGCAGGTAATCCCACATAGCTTGAGCCGTAGTAAAACACCGAAGATTAGTGACAAGATGGGGCTCAATCGTTCCCAATAGCCAAGAAATAACCTTAGCATCCCTAACCTCCCATTGGGCAAATGCCGTTTCATCAGTGGGAACTTGAACAGAACTATCAAGATGATTTGATAATTCTTTTCCTTTCAAGAACATTTTAAATTGAAATGCCCATGTAGGAAAAATTTTTGCCAGTAAATCGAACAATAGTATTGTCAAGAGACATGATGAAAAACCACTTAAATAGCAATAAGTCCAACCAGAAAATTGTAGATGGTCACGGCAAGAACAGCAAAATTAGCGATATGCCCAAACAGAGAAAGCTCAGAAAATAAAACCCACGAAATACCTACCACAGAACTGAGAGATACTCCAAGAGGAAGCCCACGAGAAGGTGGTGTCCTCAGCCACACCAGGAGAAGTCGAAGTTGCCAGCCACCACAGAAACTGCCGACCACCACATAGCCACCCACAGAGGCTGTCAATCACCACCGAAAGTGCCAACTGTCACAAAGATAGCACTTGCAACTCTCAAAGAACGCTGACAACCACCAAGGTGATGAGCGCCCAAGTCAGAACCCCACAGATGTGCGAGAACAGAGAAGGAAAAAAAAAATTCCTATCGCCGCAACTCAGAAAACTCTCAAAGATTAAGACCACAGAGAAACGATAATCAGAGTAGTGGCTCTGATACCATGTCAAATTGGTTTGAATGCCCTTACCATCGGGTTTTCTTTCATTAAATAGAAGAGATTTACATAGATAATGCCAGAAAGTCAGCGCCTACACACTAAATAAGGTAAGTATTTACAACCTAATTACTTGCTATATACAATCTAGGTATCAACGAAAACATTCCAAAAATATGACAAATCAAATCCCTAAATTATCTCCGTAACAGTGGAAGCACCGAAATGAGGCTTTCGTGCGTTCTTATCAAAAGCATGCGCTGCTTGAGGGCTAGAATGCTAATCCAAGAATGAGAAAGTGCTTCCCCACATATTTCTTGCCAATCGGGCACGTTTTGGTGGAAATTGCACGAAATTGGAATGAGTATGCACCGAAATGATGTTTTCGTGCCTTCTAAACACGAAATGTGCTTCTTTAGGGCTAGAATGCTAATCCAAGCGTGAGAAAGTGCTTCCCCATGTCTTTCTTGCCACCCGATAATGTTTCGGTGCAACTTTAACCAAATTGTATAGAGTGCGCACCGAAATGACATCTTCGTTCATTCCTAACACCCAAAGCGGTTCTTTACGCTAGCACATTAATCGAGACATTAGAGAGTGCTTCCTCACCTCTTTCTTGCGAATCGGGCACGTTTTGGTGCTGTTAGTTTCAAGTTTTGTTTTGGCAATTTCCTTGACAAAACAGCTTGTAATTTTTTTAGATTTGAATCTCACACAAGCTCTAGACTAAGTTAGGAACATTTGAGTGTGCAATGAAGTCTACACAGCTGGTCCTACATCCCTCATGCCTAAGGTAATACCCATACAATGCATTTCACGCAACATCAGTTTTTCACAGAGTAGTGCATGTTTTGACTAGTCTATGACATATCATACACTACACTTTTCTGGCACGGGAACTGCACATACTATCTTGTGAATATCAAGTGATCCCACGTGAGAATCTTTTATGTGGGTCACTCTCCTAAATGGGTATTTGCACGTGTTTAATTTTCTGACTTCTTATGATTGGGCCTTTACTCTCCTCATTTATTCTCCAGCCCACATCAGTTTTTAATGGGTTTTCATTTTGCACTATTCATCATCTTCCCCAAAGCTTTTTTCTGAAAATGGAAACTTTCCCAAAACAACTCAGCCCCTCTCCCACACGAATCTTCAGATTCCCTTTGGCATATTCGGCTATGAGCTGTCCTGAAAGTTGGTTAGGACTTGAGCCTATTATTGGCTGCCATGTGGAACGGTGTGGGTGTGCGTGTGTGGCTGCTGCTACAAGGTATGGGCAGCACTTCATTCTTTTTATCACTCACCTTTTTGGTATGTTTTGTGCAGCCTTTGAGCTGAGTGTTTTTGGGTGACCAAATGGGTATTTTATTTTTCAAGAGTTGAAAGTTTTTCTTTGAAAATTTTCTTGTGTTCATCTCTTGAATTGTTCTATCTAAAAACTAAATGAGTTTTGTGTATGGGTTTTAGATTTCTTCAAAAAGCATAAACACATCACTCTAGTTTTTAGATTTTGGTTTATATTGGCTTCTTCAAATCTTGTTTGGTTGAAGGAGTTGATCTTGCTAACCCAAAATATTGCATATCACTTTCATATCTTGAAGATCCATAAGCAAGCTGCAAATGGGGTGCTACATGTTGATGAGCTAGAGGATAGAGCTGCCAACAAAGTAAATGACTCTCGGCTGCTTGGTTGATGGTTGCACAAAGTGGGTATGCTAGCTGCTACTTAGCTTTAGAGTTAGTAAATGAGCTTGTGTGCTGATATAGACTTTGTATTGAACCTCAACATATTGGATTGCCTGGTCAGCGGATAAGACCCCCAGTTTTTTTAACCTTGAGGTTTTTCTGGGTGAACAACTTGTGTGTCTCCTCTTTGTGTTGCTGAGTTTATTTGGGTCTTATATATCTTGTGTTTATTTTATTGGCATTTGGCATCATACCATGACTTATGATTGATTATATTGTATCTGATGAACTGAATATAATCTAGCATCTCACATCTCACTTTAGTTGTGGCTAGCACTGGGATGCCTACCTTGATGGATCCTTGAGTGCCTAGGTTGTCACTCCTCACACAAATACTTGAATTGCTAGTTGGTTGTATTTCTCGAGTTGTGCTTCTGTCGAGCAGACATAAGTGTGTTTGATTGGTTCAGTCTTGTCAAATAGTTTTAAAATTCGGTCCGATCAGTGATCGTTGTTTTACTTAGGTGCTTTAGGGAGTTAAAGCACTTTATACCAAACTTCAATTGGTATCAGAGCGCTACTCTAGAAGAAAATAGAGAGTTCCTAGGGTTAGTTTGGTGCTTGATCATTTTAGATGGGTAAGGACAGAGTTGCGGGGTCTTGCAACTCTCCTCCTTTCTTTGATGGCAGCAACTATGCTGCTTGGAAAGAAAAATTTGAAATCTTCCTTGATGCATATGATGAGTTTGCCTATGAATTTCTTACTGTTGAGTGGTCTCATCCTACCCAAATCATAGATGGAATAGAATTACTTAAGCCTAGGTCTGAGTGGATAGCGGCTGAGGCAACTGCCACTAGCTCTAACAAGAAGGCTAGGAATGCCATTGTCACGGCATTGTCTACTACACAATTTGCCCATGTTCAACACTGTGTCACAGCTAGACAAGCTTGGAACAAACTTCGGGTAGTCCATGAGGGAGATAAACAAGTGAGGTCTCTTAGGCTACAAATGGTTCATGCGAAATTTGAGGAAATTAGAATGAAAGACACCGAGTCCTTTTCAGATTTCTATGGAAGATTAGAAGCTCTAACAAATGAAGCCATGTCCTTAGGAAAGCCTTTTGACGAGTCCACCATTGTCCAAAAGGTTCTTAGGTCACTACCCAAGAGATTCCAATCCAAAAAACATGCTATCCAAGAGGTTCAAAACTTGGATGAACTCAAGATTGGCAAATTGGTAGGAAAACTTAAGACTTTTGAGATGGAACTTGAAATGGATGAGGGGGACAGCAAGAAATCTAAAGATATTGCCTTACAAAGTGTCAAGGAAGTGAGCGAAAATTTTAGTGAAAAATCAACTATGTCCGATGATGAAGTTGCCCTTTTTGTGAAAAAATTTAGGAGAATTCTTAGGAATAAAGGAAGAGAGGCTAGGACTAGTGGCAATAATTTCAGAGAACAAAAGTTCAAACCTCAAGGAGAAAAATCATTTGAGAGAAAACAAGAGGGGAAACCTAACTTTAAGGAAGGTAAAAACTCCAAGAGAGATGTGAAGTGCTACACTTGTGGGGGAATAGGTCACATAGCAGCTGAATGTGCTAACAACAAAAGAAATTACACCAACAGCAAGAACAAAGCCATGAAGATCACTTGGAGTGATAGTGAAAGTGATCACTCACATGATTGTGAGTCTTCATCCGAGAGTGAGGGTGAGGAAGTTGCTTTTGTTGCATCAATCAAGGAGATTGATCAAGTTGAGAGTGAGTCTGACCTAGAATCTGTTCCAGATGATGAGTCATACTCTGCCCTGTGTGTGAAATATGACTTGCTCTTCACTGAAACTCTTAGCATAAAAGAAGAAAATTCAAGACTCAAAGAACTAAGATTGGAATTGAGTGAAAAAGTTGAACTCTTAGAAGGAGAACTAGAGAACCTTGGTGTTTTGAAGAGTAATCTTGAGAGTCAAGTAAAGCTGCTCAAGGAGAGCAACGTTTCTTATAAGAATTTGAGTGAAAAACTTCAACTTGAAGTTAATATTGCTAATAAGAGTATAGTGGAATTTACCATTGGAGCAGAAAAGGTAGATAGAATGATTAGGCAAGGAAAGCTCCATGGGGACAAAACCGGGTTGGGTTTTGATATGGGTGGTCCTAGTGTGACTCACACAAAAAACCGCTTTTGTCAAGGGCAAATCTGAACATGGAGATAAGAAAAGTCTTAGTCTCATTGGCAGCGGTCTAAATGATATTCACTCTAAGTCAACTTCTGCCCCAAATAGTGTCACTCTTAAAGTTGATCCTTCTCCTCTTAGAAAACCAAGGTTTATCCCCATTTGTCACCATTGTAATGTCAAGGGTCACATTAGACCAAATTGTCACAAGCTCAAAGGGAAGAAAGCTTCTAGAATGGAGAGAAATACTTCACTCCAAGATCAAGTGAGTCATCTACTCAAGGAGGTAAATAAAATTGCCTTACTTGTTGTTCCAAGCACCAAAACAAAATCAAATGCACATCAAAAATGGGTTGATAAGCAATCAACAAACTGTCTTGTTTCCTTAACTTCATTTTCATCCACTAAAAGGAATGTTTGGTACCTAGATAGTGGGTGTTCCAAACATATGACGGGAGATAAGGAAGTCTTTACTTCACTAGCTCCCTAGGATGGTGGAAGTGTAACTTTTGGAGGTGGTGAGAAGTCTTTTGTGAGTGGTAAGGGTGCTGTTCACATACCCGGTATACCCAAATTAAAAAATGTGAGATTTGTAGAGGGTTTGAATTCCAACCTACTTAGCATAAGTCAATTATGTGATGAGTGGGGAGGTGAAGTATGTATGTCAAAGAATGGATGTAGAATAATTGATGCTAAAGTTTGGTACCTAGATAGTGGGTGTTCCAAACATATAAGGAAGTCTTTACTTCACTAGCTCCCTATGATGGTGGAAGTGTAACTTTTGGAGGTGGTGAGAAGTCTTTTGTGAGTGGTAAGGGTGCTGTTCACATACCCGGTATACCTAAATTAAAATATGTGAGATTTGTAGAGGGTTTGAATTCCAACCTACTTAGCATAAGTCAATTATGTGATGAGTGGGGAGGTGAAGTATGCATGTCAAAGAGTGGATGTAGAATAATTGATGCTAAGGGAAATGAAATCTTGAATGCTCCAAGGTCAAGAGACGATTGCTATATAATTGATTGCAATGTTATCAAACTTGATAATACTTGCAATAGAGCCATAGATGAAACAAGCACTCTTTGGCACCAAAGACTTGGACACATTAATGTTCATGACCTCTACAAGCTATCTAAGCATGAGGTAGTTAGAGGTCTTCCCAAAATAAGAAAACCCGATACTTTTGTTTGTGGTCCATGTCAATTGGGCAAACAAACCAAAGAACCTCACAAAAGGGTTAAAGACATAGGCACCTCTAGGACACTTGAGCTTGTGCACATTGATTTAGTTGGTCCAGTTCAAACTTTGTCAATTGGGGGAAAGAAATATGTTCTGGTCATAGTGGATGATTTTTCCAGATTTACTTGGGTATCATTTCTTAGAGAAAAGTCGGACACATTCCAACACTTTGTTAAAATTGTCAAACAGCTGAAAAATGAGGGGTTGACAAGTCTGTCTGCTATTTCTAGGATCAGATCAGATCATGGAACTGAGTTTGAAAACTCCAAATTTGATGAATTTTGCAGTCAGTTGGGAATTAGACATGAATTTTCAGCTCCAATCACTCCTCAACAAAATGGCATTGTTGAGAGGAAAAATCGTGTTCTAATTGAGATGGCTAGGGTGATGCTAAATAGCAAGAATATTGCTAAGCATTTCTGGGCAGAAGCAGTCAACACGGCTTGCTATATCATAAATAGGGTCTATCTTAGACTGGGTACTCAAAAGACCCCATATGAGCTGTGGAAAGACGGGTACCCAAAAGACCCCATATGAGCTGTGGAAAAGAAAGAAACCTAAGATAAAGCATCTTAGAGTGTTTGGGAGTAAATGTTATATCCTTAGGGATAGAGAACACTTGGGTAAATTTGATCCAAAAAGTGATGAAAGACTATTCTTAGGATATTCATCAAACAGTAGAGCCTTTAGAGTGTTTAATTTGAGAACCAACTCTATGATGGAATCCTTTAATGTGAGAATAGATGATCATAATGCTCTTCTCGAACTGGCTGAGGATGAAGATGAATTGTTTTCAAAATTGAATGACAAAAAGAATGTTGTGAATGGAAAAGGAACTAAGGCTGAAAGTGTTGAGTCTGCTGATGACACAGAAAGTGTTTTATCTGACAAGTCAGTAACTGACAAAATTCTGAGAGATAAATCTGACAAGCCAAACAAAAAGAATGTTGTGAATGGAAAAGGAACTAAGGTTGAAAGTGTTGAGTTTGATGATGACACAGAAAGTGTTTTATCTGACAAGTCAGCAACTGACAAAAATGACAAAATTCTGAGAGATAAATGGATTAGATGTAACCATAAAGAGAGTGAGATTCTAGGGTCTCTTGATCAGCCAGTTAGAACTAGGCAACAAATGGCAAGTGAGATTGCTCATGTGTGTTATGTGTCTGTGATAGAACCAAAGAACATCAAAGAAGCTCTAAACCATGAGGAATGGGTTAGTGCAATGCATGAGGAATTGAATCAATTTGAAAGAAATCAAGTGTGGACTCTTGTAGAGAGACCAACCAAAACAAATGTCATAGGAACCAAGTGGATTTTTAAGAATAAGTCTGATGAGTGTGGAAATGTCATTAGGAATAAAGCTAGACTTGTTGCTCAAGGGTATTCACAATTAGAGGGTGTAGATTTTGATGAAACCTTTGCTCCCGTGGCTAGGTTAGAGTCGGTTAGTTTGCTTTGTGCCATTGCTTGTCGCTTAAAATTCAAATTGTATTAAATGGATGTCAAAACAGCCTTTTTGAATGGTTACTTAAATGAAGAGGTATTTGTAGAACCAAAGGGATTTGAGGACCCTCATATGCCCAATGGTGTCTACAAATTGAGAAAAGCACTTTATGGACTCAAGCAAGCTCCTAGAGCTTGGTATGAGAGACTCACCTCTCATTTATTGTCCAAAGGGTATCAAAGGGGTTCGGTTGACAAGACCCTCTTTGTGAGAAAATTCAAAAATGATGTTTTAATTGCTCAAGTGTATGTGGATGACATTGTTTTTGGATCCACTTCCGAGAATCATGTTAATAATTTCATTGAAGTCATGTCTAGTGAATTTGAGATGAGCTTAGTGGGTGAAATGAATTTTTTCTTGGGTTTGCAAGTTAAACAAGAGACAAGTGGGATCTTTATCTCACAAACCAAGTATGCTAGAAACCTTGTTAAAAAATTTGGCTTAGAATCCTCAAAAGTAGCTACTACCCCAATGAGCAAGAGTGTCAAGCTTCATAGAGACTCATGTGGTGAGAGTGTGGATCATACTCTTTATAGAAGCATGATTGGTAGCCTTCTTTACCTCACGGCCAGCAGGCTAGACATCTCATTTGCTGTAGGTGTATGCGCTAGATTTCAAAGTGACCCCAAAAATTCTCATTTGTTTGCCAGTAAAAGGATTATCAAGTATGTGAATGGTACTCTAGATTATGGATTGTGGTACACTCGGGACACTTTTAATTTTGGTTTGTTGTTTTTGTTTGTTTTGGGCCTGTTCTTTTTCTTCAGCCCAAGCCTTTTCCGCTCCCAAGTGTACCTTGGGCTGCTCCTGCTTGGGCCCTTTATTTTAAAAAAAAATTTTTTTAAGCCCATTGTCTTAGGCCCGTTTCTTCCTTCTTTCTCTAGGTCGTTTTTTTTTTCTCTCCTTTCTCTGTTCCATCTCCCAGTTTTCTTTGCGCCGCTCATCCTCTTCCTTCTCTCTCTCAATAACTCCTTGCCCCTTCACCGAGACTCGCCTCAATGGCGTCTTCCAGCATAATTCCGAGCAGAAGCCGCCGCTCCAAGTCCACCAAGGAGGACTGCGAAGCCTCTGATTTCCTTGATGGAGTCAATCGATTTCCGCACAAGTGGGCCAAGCGTTTTTTCCGGCAAGTGTGTCGCCGGACAGTGGTGACCGAACGGCATTATCGCCTTGAGGAGTTCTCTCTTCGTCTCTTCAGTCAGTTGTACCCTATCTTCCGTCATTACCAATTGTCATCCCTTAATGAGCTTCCAAAATCTGTTCCGAATTATAATCTCACCATAGTACAGGAATTTTATGCTAATTTCCCCACTAAAATTGCTAGAAATAGCTTCTTTGTCTTTGTGAGAAATTCTGATGTGTTTTTTCGTCCAAGTGAGATTTGTCGTGTTCTTGGTCTTGCCCCTTGCACTCGGGCAGATTATAATCATTATCTTGAGGCCTCTTCAAAGTACTCCGTGCGTGACTTTCAAATTGAGGCTTATGTGGACCCCTCTGTTCCCTTGAAGGATGGGTCCTTAGTTGAGAAATCTGAGTTTAAACCCTTTCATCGGTGTCTGTGGGACTTTGTTCGCCACAATCTCATTCCCACATCTCATAATTCCCACCCATCTGAGGACCAGATTCGTCTGATGATGAGCCTTCTTCGCCGAGACCCCATTCCGTTTGGCTTCATCATTTTCGATTCCATAAGTGCCAAGACTTTTGGCCATGGTCGTGCTCATAAGGGAACCTTGATTTTTCCGCTACTCATTCATCTCCTCTGTGCGCGCCATGGTGTCAAGACCGTACCTACACTGGATGTCATTGCTCAGCCCATGGCTGATTACGATGCTGTTACGGTTCAAGTCAGCGAAACCTTTGCACGGAAACGACGACTTGGGACTCCTCCTTCTTTGGAAGAGAGTAATGCTGCTCTTCAAGCTCAAGTGGAGAATCAGGCCACTCTTATCGCGAACCTTATGTCTCAACTGAAGGAAGCTACTGCCCAGGCTGCTGCCACTGCTGATCAGACTCACTTTGATGGGTTACAGGCTGAGCAAGGTGATCCCTACTCTGCTGGTGAGTCCGATTCAGATGAACCTGTCCTTGCTACTGCTGCGGACGTACCCGATCATGCTGCTGCTGTTTCTGTCCCTGCCTGTCCCACTGTTGAAGGGCGTGCTGCTCCCCTTCCGGACGATTATTATGATGACTTTGAAGCCCGCATGCAGGCTCAATATCAAGCTACGGCACGTGCTTGTGGTGGTGACCAGTTTTAGGGGGAGTTTGTCTTAGGCGTCTCTAGGTTTTAGGGGGAGTTTGCTTTGTTTAAAGGCTCAAGTTATTCAAAATTTTTGTTTAGGGGGAGTTTACTTTTTGGTTGCTGAATTTTGTCTCATGTTCTTTCCCTATTGTATTTGATGTTAAACTTGTGCCTCTTGAATGTTCTCTTGCAATTTACTTGTTTTTATTGCCTATCTCGTCTTTTGCACTTACTGCCTTTTTACTTCATATTTTTTTCCTTTTGTCTTTCCATGACAAAAAGGGGGAGAAAATTGGATATCTTGTATTGGTATGTTCTTTCTTGCAGGTGGAGGTATCACTCTAATTATGGGTAGGTTGGGTCTTTGAGTGTTGAGTGGTATGTGAGGTTATTGGGTTGGTGTATTGTCAAGGAAAGCCAAAGGGGGAGATTGTTAGTTTCAAGTTTTGTATTGGCAATTTCCTTGACAAAACAGCTTGTAATTATTTTAGATTTGAATCTCACAGAAGCTCTAGACTAAGTTAGGAACATTTGAGTGTGCAATGAAGTCTACACAGCTGGTCCTACATCCCTCATGCCTAAGGTAATACCCATATCATGCATTTCACGTAACATCAGTTTTTCACAGAGTAGTGCATGTTTTGACTGGTCTATGACATATCATACACTACACTTTTCTAGTACGGGAACTGTACATAATTTCTTGTGAATATTAAGTGATCCCACGTGAGAGTCTTTTATGTGGGTCACTCTCCTAAATGGGTATTTGCACGTTTTTAATTTTCTGACTTCTTATGATTGGGCCTTTACTCTTCTCTTTCATTCCTCAGCCCACATCAGTTTTTAAATGGGTTTTTTATTTCTGCACTATTCATCATCTTCCCCAAATCCTCTTTTCTGAAATTGGAAACTTTCCCAAAACAACTCAGCCCCTCTCCCACACGAATCTTCAGATTCCCTTTGGCATATTCGGCTATGAGCTGTCCTGAAAGTTTGTTAGGACTTGAGCCTATTATTGGCTGCCATGTGGAACGGTGTGGGTGTGCGTGTGTGTGGCTGCTGCTACAAGGTACGGGCAGCCCTTCATTCCTTTTGTCACTCACATTTTTAGCATGTTGTGAGCAGCCTTTGAGCTGAGTGTTTTTGGGTGACCAAATGGGTATTTTATTTTTCAAGAGTTGAAAGTTTTTCTTTGAAAATTTTCTTGTGTTCATCTCTTGAATTGTTTTATCTAAAAACTAAATGGGTTTTGTGTATGGGTTTCATATTTCTTCAAAAAGCATAAACACATCACTCTAGTTTTTAGATTTGGGTTTATATTGGCTTCTTAAAATCTTGTTTGGTTGAAGGAGTTGATCTTGCTAACCCAAAATATTGCATATCACTTCCATATCTTGAAGATCCATAAGCAAGCGGAAAATGGGGTGCTACATGTTGATGAGCTAGAGGATAGAGCTGCCAACAAAGTAAATGACTCTCGGCTGCTTGGTTGATGGTTGCACAAAGTGGGTATGCTAGCTGCTACTTAGCTTTAGAGTTAGTAAATGAGCTTGTGTGCTGATATAGACTTTGTATTGAACCTCAACATATTGGATTGCCTGGTCAGCGGATAAGACCCCCAGTTTTTTAACCCTTGAGGTTTTTCTGGGTGAACAACTTGTGTGTCTCCTCTTTGTGTTGCTGAGTTTATTTGGGTCTTATATATCTTGTGTTTATTTTATTGGCATTTGGCATCATACCATGACTTATGATTGATTATATTGTATCTGATGAACTGAATATAATCTAGCATCTCACATCTCACTTTAGTTGTGGCTAGCACTGGGATGCCTACCTTGATGGATCCTTGAGTGCCTAGGTTGTCACTCCTCACACAAATACTTGAATTGCTTGCTGATTGTGTTTCATGGGCTGTGCATCTGTCGTACAGACTTGAGTGTGTTTGATTGGTTCAGTCTTGTCAAATAGTTTTAAAATTGGGTCCGATCAGTGATCGTTGTTTTACTTAGGTGCTTTAGGGTGTTAAAGCACTTTGTACCAAACTTCACAACCTCTGTTGGATTGTCAAGTGGACCTATTCCATCTCAGGACCTGATGAGGACGAAAATGATCATCTTCATATGCTGGTGCGGTCGATATGTGTGAAGTGGTGGGACAAATTTGATACCTTTCACTTTCACCCTTTAAAATTCAGAATTAAGTTAATTAATCCGGCCCAACCAGAGTCATCCAAACAAAAGGATAAAGGGAAGGAAAAAGACAAGGGTCTAAAAGACTCAATAATGGAGCACATCAAAATTCTAAAAGAAAAGAACAAGGATCTTCCCCGAGGCATGCTTAATGCAATTATTCAAGATGCCCTCTCCACTCCTGAAGACCACTCATCTGATGACGAGGACTACAGGTTTGTCACGGAGAGTCTTGGGAATGATGATATCTAAATAGATATCCGACATTGTTAGGTGGCACCTAAAAGAGGTGTGAAGAGACAATCTCCCACTATCCAAAAGCAGATTACCTTTGTTTGGTTATGCCAACGCTACTTAGTGGATGTTACTATTGGTTGTCATCTTCTACCGACAACTAAAAAATTGCTAAGTGGGAATCTTATCCTATCTTTCTACTTTATTCTGTTGGCCACTTGTTTTAGGCCTGTGATTTTCTTTTGGCCGCTTGTTTTCGCCTTTCCTTTAGAATTTGTGTATAAATAAGGACATGAGGACGCACGTTGTCATGTCTCGATTAGCGTGCCAGCCCCAAAGAACCACTTTAGGTGTTAAAAATGCACGAAAACATCATTTCGGTGCGTACTCAGTTCAAATTGCACCAAAATTTCCTTGGTGGGCAAGAAAGACATAAGGAAGCACTTTCTCATGTCTCGATATTAGCGTGCTAACCCTAAGGAACCACTTGAGGTCTTCAGAATGCACGAACATGTCATTTCGGTGCACACTGAGTCCAATTCGATTAAAGTTGCACCAAAATGTTCCCCGTTGGAAACAAAAACAAGGGTGGTGCACACTGAGTCCAATTCGATGAATGTTGCACAAAAACGTTCCCCGTTGGAAAGAAAGACATGGGCAAGCACTCTCTCATGTCTGGATAAGCGTTCAAGCCCCAAACAACAACTTTAGGTGCTAAGAGTGCACGAATACGTCATTTCGGTGCATACTCAGTCTAACTTGGTCCAAATTGCACCACAACGTGCCCGATTGGCAAAAAAGAAGTGAGGAAGCACTCTCTCAAGTCTCGATTAGCGTGCTAGCCCCAAAGAACCACTTTGGGTGTTAGGAATGAACGAAGACCTCATTCCGGTGCGCACTCTGTACAATCTGGTTAAGGTTGGCACCAAAACGTTGTCGGTTGGCAAGAAAGACATGGGGAAGCACTTTCTCATGCTTGGATTAGGCATTCTAGCCCTAAAGAAGCACATTCCGTGTTTAGAAGGCACGAAAACGTCATTTCGGTGCGTACTCAGTCCAATTTCATGCAATTTTCAACGAGACGTGCCCGGTTGGCAAGAAAGATGTGGGAAAGCACTTTCTCATTCTTGGATTAGCGTTCTAGCCCTCAAGAAGCACATGCTTTGCACAAGAACGCACGAAAACCCCATTCTGATGCCCCCTCAACCCAATTTCGTCTCAATTGCCCCAAAACGTCCCCGGTTGGCAATAAGGACATGAGGAAGCACCTTCTCTTGTTTGGATTCGCGTTCCAGCCCCAACGAACCAGTTTAGGTGTTAAGAATGCATCAAACGTCATTTCGGTGCACACTGTGCACGACTTGGTTAAAGTTGCACCAAAACGTGCGCGGTTGGCAAGAAGCACGTTCTCATGCTTGGATTAACGTTCTAGCCCTCAAGAAGCACATTTCGTGTTAAGAAGGAACTAAAACCTCATTTCAGTCCACACTCAGTCAACTTTCGGCTAAGTAGCATCAAAACGTGCCTGGTTGGCAAGAAGGACACTAGGACGCACGTTCTCATGTCCCGATAGCGTGCCAGCCCTAAAGAACCACTTTAGGTGTTACGAATGCACGAAAACATCATTTCGGGGCGTACTCAGTCCAAATTCGTCCCAATCGCACCAAAACTTCCATGGTGGGCAAGAAAGACATGAGGAAGCACTTTCTCATGTCTCGATAATAGCGTGCTAACCCTAAGGAACCACTTGAGGTCTTAAGAATGCACGAAAACGTCATTTCGGTGCACACTGAGTCCAATTCGATGAAAGTTGCACCAAAACGTTCCCCGTTGGAAAGAAAGACATGGGGAAGTACTCTCTCATGTCTCCATAAGCGTTCGAGCCCCAAAGAACAACTTTAGGTGCTAAGAGTTCACGAATACGTTATTTCGGTGCATACTCTGTACAATCTGGTTAAGGTTGGCACCAAAACGTTGTCTGTTGGCAAGAAAGACATGGGGAAGCACTTTCTCATGCTTGGATTAGCATTCTAGCCTTAAAGAAGCACATTCCCTGTTTAGAAGGCACGAACGTCAATTCGGTGCGTACTCAATCCAATTTCGTGCAATTTCCAACAAGACGTGCCCTGTTGGCAAGAAAGATGTGGGGAAGCACTTTCTCATTCTTGGATTAGCGTTCTAGCCTTCAAGAAGCACATGGTTTGGATAAGAACACACGAAAACCCCATTTTGGTGCCCCCTCAACCCAATTTCGTCTCAATTGCCCCAAAACCTTCCCGATTCGCCATAAGGACATGAGGAAGCACCTTCCCTTGTTTGGATTCGCGTTCCAGCCCCAACGAACTAGTTTAGGTGTTAAGAATGCATCAAACGTCATTTCGGTGCACACTGTGCACGACTTGGTTAAAGTTGCACCAAAACGTTCGCGGTTGGCAAGAAGCACGTTCTCATGCTTGGACTAACCTTCTAGCCCTCAAGAAGCACATTTCGTGTTAAGAAGGAACTAAAACCTCATTTCAGTGCACACTCAGTCTACTTTCGTCTAAGTTGCATCAAAACGTGCCCGGTTGGCAAGAAGGACACTAGGACGCACGTTCTCATGTCCCGATAGCGTGCCAGCCCTAAAGAACCACTTTAGGTGTTACGAATGCACGAAAACATCATTTCGGGGCGTACTCAGTCCAAATCGCACCGAAACTTCCATGGTGGGCAAGAAAGACATGAGGAAGCACTTTCTCATGTCTCGATAATAGCGTGCTAACCCTAAGGAACCACTTGAGGTCTTAAGAATGCAGGAAAACGTCACTTCGGTGCACACTGAGTCCAATTCGATGAAAGTTGCACCAAAACGTTCCCCGTTGGAAAGAAAGACATGGGGAAGTACTCTCTCATGTCTCGATAAGCGTTCGAGCCCCAAAGAACAACTTTAGGTGCTAAGAGTTCACGAATACGTCATTTCGGTGCATACTCAGTCTAACTTGGTCCAAATTGCACCAAACGTGCCCGATTGGCAAGAAAGACGTGAGGAAGCACTCTCTTAAGTCTCGATTAGCGTGCGAGCCCCAAAGAACCACTTTGGGTGTTAGGAATGAACGAAGACCTCATTCCGGTGCGCACTCTGTACAATCTGGTTAAGGTTGGCACCAAAACGTTGTCGGTTGGCGAGAAAGACATGGGGAAGCACTTTCTCATGCTTGGATTAGCGTTCTAGCCCTAAAGAACCACATTCCGTGT
This sequence comes from Purshia tridentata, assembly GCA_003254885.1. NCBI lineage: Eukaryota > Viridiplantae > Streptophyta > Magnoliopsida > Rosales > Rosaceae > Purshia > Purshia tridentata. The sequence continues at coordinate 28,204 of QANT01004846.1, read as the reverse complement.
TTAGAAGGCACGAAAACGTCATTACGGTACGTACTCAATCCAATTTCGTGCAATTTCCACCAAGACGTGCCCGGTTGGCAAGAAAGATGTGGGGAAGCACTTTCTCATTCTTGGATTAGCGTTCTAGCCCTCAAGAAGCACATGCTTTGGACAAGAACGCAAAAAGACCCCATTCCGGTGCCCCCTCAACCCAATTTCGTCTCAATTGCCGGAAAACGTCCCCGGTTGGCAATAAGGACATGAGGATGCACCTTCTCTTGTTTGGATTCGCGTTCCAGCCCCAACGAACCAGTTTAGGTGTTAAGAATGCATCAAACATCATTTCGGTGCACACTGTGCACGAGTTGGTTAAAGTTGCACCAAAACGTGCGCGGTTGGCAAGAAGCACGTTTTCATGCTTGGATTAACGTTCTAGCCCTCAAGAAGCACATTTCGTGTTAAGAAGGGACTAAAACCTCATTTCAGAGCACACTCAGTCTACTTTCATCTAAGTTGCATCAAAACGTGACCGGTTGGCAAGAAGGTCACAAGGACGCACGTTCCCATGTCCCGATAGCGTGCCAGCCCTAAAGAACCACTTTAGGTGTTACGAATGCACGAAACAGCATTTCGGGGCCTACTCAGTCCAAATCGCACCCAAACTTCCATGGTGGGCAAGAAAGACATGAGGAAGCACTTTCTCATATCTCGATAATAGCGTGCTAACCCTAAGGAACCACTTGAGGTCTTAAGAATGCACGAAAACTTCACTTCGGTGCACACTGGGTCCAATTCGATGAAAGTTGAACCAAAACGTTCCCCGTTGGAAAGAAAGACATAGAGAAGTACTCTCTCATGTCTCGATAAGCGTTCGAGCCCCAAAGAACAACTTTAGGTGCTAAGAGTGCACGAATACGTCATTTCGGAGTTCACGAATACGTCATTTCGGTGCATACTCAGTCTAACTTGGTCCAAATTGCACAAAACGTGAGGAAGCACTCTCTAAAGTCTCGATTAGCGTGCTTGCCCCAAAGAACAACTTTGGGTGTTAGGAATGAACGAAGACCTCATTCCGGTGCGCACTCTGTACAATCTGGTTAAGGTTGGAACCAAAACGTTGTCGGTTGGCAAGAAAGACATGGGGAAGCACTTTCTCATGCTTGGATTAGCATTCTATCCCTAAAGAAGGACATTCCGTGTTTAGAAGGCACGAAAACGTCATTTCGATGCGTACTCAATTGAATTTCGTGCAATTTCCACCAAGACGTGCCCGGTTGGCAAGAAAGATGTGGGGAAGCACTTTCTCATTCTTGGATTAGCGTTCTAGCCCTCAAGAAGCACATGCTTTGGACAAGAACGCACGAAAACTCCATTCCGGTGCCCCCTCAACCCAATTTCTTCTCAATTGCCCCAAAACGTCCCCGGTTGGCAATAAGGACATGAGGAAGCACCTTCTCTTGTTTGAATTCGCGTTCCATCCCAAACGAACCAGTTTAGGTGTTAAGAATGCATCAAACGTGATTTCGGTGCACACTGTGCACGACTTGGTTAAAGTTGCACAAAAACGTGCGCGATTGGCAAGAAGCACGTTCTCATGCTTGGATTAACGTTCTAGCCCTCAAGAAGCACATTTCGTGTTAAGAAGGAACTAAAACCTCGTTTCATTGCACGCTCAGTCTACTTTCGTCTAAGTTGCATCAAAACGTGACCGGTTGGCAAGAAGGACACTAAGACGCATGTTCTCATGGTTCTCATGTCCCGATAGCGTGCCAGCGCTAAAGAACCACTTTAGGTGTTACGAATGCACAAAAACATCATTTCGGGGCGTACTCAGTCCCAATCGCACCGAAACTTCCATGGTGGGCAAGAAAGACATGAGGAAGCACTTTCTCATGTCTCGATAATAGCGTGCTAACCCTAAGGAACCACTTGAGGTCTTAAGAATGCACGAAAACGTCATTTCGATGCACATTGAGTCCAATTCGATGAAAGTTGCACCAAAACGTTCCCCGTTGGAAANTTGCACCAAAACGTTCCCCGTTCGAAAGAAAGACATGGGGAAGCACTCTCTCATGTCTCGATAAGCGTTTGAGCCCCAAAGAACAAGTTTAGGTGCTAAGAGTGCACGAATACGTCATGTCGGTGCATACTCAGTCTAACTTGGTCCAAATTTCACCAAAACATGCCCGATTGGCAAGAAAGAGGTGAGGAAGCACTCTCTAAAGTTTCGATTAGCGTGCTAGCCCTAAAGAACCACTTTGGGTGTTAGGAATGAATGAAGACCTCATTTCAGTGTGCACTCTGTTCAATCTGGTTAAGGTTGGCACCAAAACGTTGTCGATTGGCATGAAAGACATGGGGAAGCACTTTCTCATGCTTGGATTAGCATTCTAGCCCTAAAGAAGCACATTCCGTGTTTATTAGGCACGAAAACGTCATTTCGATGCGTACTCAATCCAATTTCTTGCAATTTCCACCAAGACGTGCCCGGTTGGCAAAAAAGATGTGGGGAAGCACTTTTTCATTCTTGGATTAGCGTTCTAGCCCTGAAGAAGCACATGCTTCGGACAAGAACGCACGGAAACCCCATTCTGGTGCCTCCTCAACCCAATTTCGTCTCAATTGCCCCAAAACGTCCCCGGTTGGCAATAAGGACATGAGGAAGCACCTTCTCTTGTTTGGATTCGCGTTCCAGCCCCAACGAACCAGTTTAGGTGTTAAGAATGCATCAAACGTCATTTCGGTGCACACTGTGCACGACTTGGTTAAAGTTGCACCAAAACGTGCGCGGTTGGCAAGAAGCACGTTCTCATGCTTGGATTAACGTTCTAGCCCTCAAGAAGCACATATCGTGTTAAGAAGGAACTAAAACCTCATTTCAGTGCACACTCAGTGTACTTTCGTCTAAGTTGCATCAAAACGTACCCGGTTGGCAAGAAGGACACTAGGACGCACATTCTCATGTCCCGATAGCGTGCTAGCCCCAAACAACCACTTTGGGTGTTAGGAATGAGCGAAGACCTCATTCCGGTGCGCACTCTATACAATCTGGTTAAGGTTGGCACCAAAACGTTGTCGGTTGGCAAGAAAGACATGGGGAAGCACTTTCTCATGCTTGGATTAGCATTCTAGCCCTAAAAGAAGCACATTCCGTGTTTAGAAGGCACGAAAACGTCATTTCGGTGCGTACTCAATCCAATTTCGTGCAATGTCCACCAAGACGTGCCCGGTTGGCAAGAAAGATGTGGGGAAGCACTTTCTCATTCTTGGATTAGCGTTCTAGCCCTCAAGAAGCACATGCTTTGGACAAGAACGCACGAAAACCCCATTCCGGTGCCTCCTCAACCCAATTTCGTCTCAATTGCCCCAAAACGTCCCCGGTTGGCAATAAGGACATGAGGAAGCACCTTCTCTTGTTTGGATTCGCGTTCCAGCCCCAACGAACCAGTTTAGGTGTTAAGAATGCATCAAACGTCATTTCGGTGCACACTGTGCACGACTTGGTTAAAGTTGCACCAAAACGTGCGCGGTTGGGGGGAAGCACTTTCTCACTCTTGGATTAGCGTTCTAGCCCTCAAGAAGCACATTTCGTGTTAAGAAGTAACTAAAACCTCATTTCAGTGCACACTCAGTCTACTGGTTGGCAAGAAAGATATGGGGAAGCACTTTCTCATACTTGGATTAGCATTCTAGCCCTAACGAAGCACATTCCGTGTTTAGAAGGCACGAAAACGTCATTTCGGTGCATACTCAATCCAATTTCGTACAATTTCCACCAAGACGTGCCCGGTTGGCAAGAAAGATGTGGGGAAGCACTTTCTCATTCTTGGATTAGCGTTCTAGCCCTCAAGAAGCACATGCTTTGGACAAGAACGCACGAAAACCCCATTCCGGTGCCTCCTCAACCCAATTTCGTCTCAATTGCCCCAAAACGTCCCCGGTTGGCAATAAGGACATGAGGAAGCACCTTCTCTTGTTTGGATTCGCGTTCCAGCCCCAACGAACCAGTTTAGGTGTTAAGAATGCATCAAACGTCATTTCGGTGCACACTGTGCACGACTTGGTTAAAGTTGCACCAAAACGTGCGCGGTTGGCAAGAAGCACGTTCTCATGCTTGGATTAACGTTCTAGCCCTCAAGAAGCACATATCGTGTTAAGAAGGAACTAAAACCTCATTTCAGTGCACACTCAGTCTACTTTCGTCTAAGTTGCATCAAAACGTGCCCGGTTGGCAAGAAGGACACTAGGACGCACGTTCTGATGTCCCGATAGCGTGCCAGCCCTAAAGAACCAAGTTAGGTGTTGCGAATACACGAAAACATCTTTTCGAGGTGTACTCAGTCCAAATCCCACCGAAACTTCCTTGGTGGGCAAGAAAGACTTGAGGAAGCACTTTCTCATGTCTCGATAATAGTGTGCTAACCCTAAGGAACCACTTGAGGTCTTAAGAATGCACGAAAACGTCATTTCGGTGCACACTGAGTCCAATTCGATGAAAGTTGCACCAAAACGTTCCCCGTTGGAAAGAAAGACATGGGGAAGCACTCTCTCATGTCTCTATAAGCGTTCGAGCCCCAAAGAACAACTTTAGGTAGTAAGAGTTCACGAATACGTCATTTTGATGCATACTCAGTCTAACTTGGTCCAAATTGCACCAAAACGTGCCCGATTGGCAAGAAAGAGGTGAGGAAGCACTCTCTAAAGTCTCGATTAGCGTGCTTGCCCCAAAGAACTACTTTGGGTGTTAGGAATGAACGAAGACCTCATTCCGGTGCGCACTCTGTACAATTTGGTTAAGGTTGGCACCAAAACGTTGTCGGTTGGCAAGAAAGACATGGGGAAGCACTTTCTCATGCTTGGATTAGCATTCTAGCCCTAAAGAAGCACATTCCGTGTTTAAAAGGCACTAAAACGTCATTTCAATGCGTACGCAATCCAATTTCGTGCAATTTCCACCAAGACGTGCCCGGTTGGCAAGAAAGATGTGGGGAAGCACTTTCTCATTCTTGGATTAGCGTTCTAGCCCGCAAGAAGCACATGCTTTGGACAAGAACGCACGATAACCCCATTCCGGTGCCCCCTCAACCCAATTTCGTCTCAATTGCCCCAAAACGTCCCCGGTTGGCAATAAGGACATGAGGAAGCACCTTCTCTTGTTTGGATACGTGTTCCAGCCCCAACGAACCAGTTTAGGTGTTAAGAATGCATCAAACGTCATTTCGGTGCACACTGTGCACGACTTGGTTAAAGTTGCACCAAAACGTGCGCGGTTGGCAAGAAGCACGTTCTCATGCTTGGATTAACGTTCTAGGCCTCAAGAAGCACATTTCGTGTTAAGGAGGAACTAAAACCTCATGTCAGTGCACACGCAGTCTACTTTCGTCTAAGTTGCATCAAAACGTGCCCGGTTGGCAAGAAGGACACTAGGACGCACGTTCTCATGTCCCAATAGCGTGCTAGCCCTAAAGAACCACTTTAGGTGTTACGACGGCACGAAAACATCATTCCGGGTCGTACTCAGTCGAAATTCGTCCAAATCGCACCGAAACTTCCACTGTCAGCAAGAAAGACATGAGGAAGCACTTTCTCATGTCTCGATAATAGCGTGCTAACCCTAAGGAACCACTTGAGGTCTTAAGAGTGCACGAAAACGTCATTTCGGTGCACACTGAGTCCAATTCGATGAAAGTTGCACCAAAACGTTCCCCGTCCGAAAGAAAGACATGGGGAAGCACTCTCTCATGTCTCGATAAGCGTTCAAGCCCCAAACAACAACTTTAGGTGCTAAGAGTGCACGAATACGTCATTTCGGTGCATACTCAGTCTAACTTGGTCCAAATTGCACCAAAACGTGCCCGATTGGCAAGAAAGAGGTGAGGAAACACTCTCTAAAGTCTCGATTAGCGTGCTAGCCCCAAAGAACCACTTTGGGTGTTAGGAATGAACGAAGACCTCATTTCGGTGCGCACTCTTTACAATCTGGTTAAGGTTGGCACCAAAACGTTGTCGGTTGGCAAGAAAGACATGGGGAAGCACTTTCTCATGCTTGGATTAGTATTCTAGCCCTAAAGAAGCACATTCCGTGTTTAGAAGGCACGAAAACGTCTTTTCGGTGCGTACTCAATCCAAGTTCGTGCAATTTCCACCAAGACGTGCCCGGTTGGCAAGAAAGATGTGGGGAAGCACTTTCTCATTCTTGGATTAGCGTTCTAGCCCTCAAGAAGCACATGTTTTGGACAAGAACGCACGAAAACCCCATTCCGGTGCCCCCTCAACCGAATTTCGTCTCAATTGCCCCAAAACGTCCCCGGTTGGCAATAAGGACATGAGGAAGCACCTTCTCTTGTCTGTATTCGCGTTCCAGCCCCAACGAACCAGTTTAGGTGTTAAGAATGCATCTTTTTTTTTTTGGTAAATAAAAGAATCAATAAAATAAGAACGAAGCTACAAAATACAAGGGGCATGCCCTAGGAAACCAAACAACACCACAAACAGCAGGGTAGCCAATAAGACTAGCCAACCCGCAAAAGAAAGGCAAAAACAACTGAGGGCGAAAGCTCTCACATAAACAAACTACCCCATCTGCACCAAACAGCCCACGGACGGGGAACCACACTTAGACCACTACTCTCACTATTCTCCCAATTGCCACTCCCTAGGGATAGTGTGCATGGTGGGGGAGAAAGAAGCAAGCCTACACTGGATTGAATTCACAATCACCTTTAGCAAGGAGGTTGGGTTTAGAGCTTCCTCTTTGAAGATGCGATTGTTTCTTTCCCTCCAAATAGCATAAACTGCAGCAGCCAAACAAAGCTTCAAGATAATGGTCTTTATGTGCTTCCCTTTCCACGAACTAGCTGCACATCTAACTAACACGGGCCACGACATAGGAATGGGCGGTGCACCACACTTGGACATCAAATCGGTCCAAATATGCTTACTATACGGGCAGTCAAAGAAAAGATGGGAATGAGTCTCCATCTTTCTCTTACAAAGAACACAAGTCATGTTGATAGAGGGCTTGTAAACATGGATGCGATCAGCTTTAGCAAGTCTCTCCCGAATGGCCAGCCAAAGGACGAAACTCATACGAGGGATGTTGTTGCTAAACCACACAAGCTTGTACCACGGAACCTTAGGCGCACGATCTCTCAAGCTCTCCCAGGTAGATGCAGCCGTGTACATACCAGAGGAGGAAGGCAGCCACACAATGGAATCATCCCTATTAATATTAGGGTTATAGGAAGGCATAAGGTGCTTGATCTCCAAGAGCTCGAGGGAATTAGAGGCCGGCCACTCCCATACATCATTGGAGACAATTGCACTTACCTTGGCATTAGCTGTGAGCCCAGAATCATACACCACCCGCTCACCCCAGGCCAAAACAATAGGGCCCCTAGGATGCCAATTGTCAAACCACAAGGCCGTTCTATCACCATTCCCAATCTTGTGAAGGATCCGGGGCCGAGCCAAGGGGTGGAGCTTGAGAATCTTCCTCCAATTCCAAGAGCAAATTTTCGGGGGTTTGATCTCCCAAATGTTCCTCCCCTTGATATGGTAGGCATTAACCCACTTGGTCCACATGTTATCCACACCATAGATGAGCTGCCAGATGTGCCTCAACATAAGAGCCTTGTTCCAAATAGGCAAGGCTTTGATACCTAAACCACCCTCTCTTTTCGGCTTGCAAACACTATCCCAAGCCACCTTAGCACCGTGGCCACTAACATCCGATCCAGTCCAAAGAAAGGCCCGAATCTTTTGCTCTATGTTGAGGAGAACCTTCTTCGGAAGCATAATGTGGCTAGCCCAAAAAATGTGCATACTAGAGAGCACCGAAATGATGAGTTGTAGCCGCCCAGCAAATGAGAGGAACTTGTTGCGCCAAGAGTTTATTCGGGCAGCCACATTGTCAACAAGGCTCACACAATCTCTAATCCGAAGCTTAGTTGAGATAATGGGGATGCCAAGGTACCTAATCGGAAGAGTGCCCACGTTAAACTCAAGGCAGGCATCAATTTGGGGCTGGATGCTAGAATGAACTCCTGAAGTGAACAGATTGCTCTTGAGGGGTTTGGCTTTAAGGCCCGAGAGCATATAGAAGTCATCCAAGGCCTCCTTGAGAGTGCGGACAGAAGGGAGGTCGCCCCGGCAAAGCATGATGAGATCGTCCGCAAAGCATAAATGAGTCAACTTCACCTTGTCACATTTCCAATGGTATCTGAATTGCTGGTTGTTGCTAACTTTGAGCGCAATAATCTTAGTCAAGACTTCCATAACAATGACAAAGAGATATGGAGACATAGGGTCACCTTGACGGATGCCACGAGTGCTTTGAAAGAAACCGGCAAGCTCCCCATTGACACATATAGAGAATCTAGGAGTGGTCAAGAAAGCTTGTATCCATATCATAGGCCTTCATAATATCCACTTTAAGGGCACAACGGGGGTGAACACTTGTCTTGTGATAATCGCGAAGAAGCTCCTGAACCAAGAGGATGTTATCACCAATCCTTCGCCCTACCACAAAAGCCGTTTGGTTAGGGCTAATGATAGAAGGCAGCACCCGTTTGATTCGGTTTGCAATGACCTTAGCAATGATCTTGTAAATAGTGTTACAGCAAGATATGGGCCGAAAGTCACATAACTTGGTGGCATTGGGCACTTTGGGAATAAGTGTGACCGAGTTGCATTACACTCTCGTAGGAGGTGTCCGGTAGTGAAGAATTCCAGAATAGCAGCTATGATGTCCCTGCCAATGATATGCCACGTTGCTTGGTAGAAGTGAGCATTAAACCCATCAGGACCCGAAGCCTTGTTGGGGTTCATAGCGAAACAAGCCTCCTTGATCTCCTCCACCGTGACTAAGAGACCAAGGGAGGAGGCTTGGGCATCTGAAAGAGTAGTAGAAATCACATGTCTAGGAGTAGTGCCGCTGCCCCTACTAGATAAACTAGGAGCACACCAAAGATTCTTGTAAAAGTTGACCACCTCCTCTCTAACATTATCATACCCTTCAACAACCGTGCCATCATCCATATGGATAGTTGTGATCTTGTTCATGTTCCTCCTCCCCAAAGTGGACTTAAAGAAGAAGGCCGAGTTCCTATCTGTTGATTGTTTTCTTAGAGCAAAATTATTAATCATTTATTCCAACTCTAAGTTTAACTCGCAAGTGCACGAATCGCAGAGTAGCAAGGGGTGCAAAGTACAAGGTCGATCCCACAGAGAATGGATATAGTACCAACAAACTAACTTAACTTAACATATTAGAAACACTAACACACGCACACAGAAAGGGGGGGTTTAGATTAGGTAGAAGAATACAAACACACGCACACTCTAACACACACACATGCACACACCCATTCATGGCATTGTGAAGCATCAAAATCCACCATCTAGCAATAGAACAATGAGTATGGTAACTGCAATTTCAAAAGACTACGAACACAAAGTCTGCCTACCAAAAGCTTTGGCTATTTCCTTTTGGCGTTATACCCTCCTTATGCATATACTAGGAGTCTCTTAAACCTGCCCTAGTAAGTTAACTTGCATGTTCCTAGACAAGCTAGGCCAATCACCCATGCAAGAGTCATTAGGATTTGTGAAGCTGACAAACACATAGACCGTATATCCACCTTGATGTTTGTGAAGATGACAAACACATAAACCGTATATCCACTGTGATGTACACTACGCCATCTATAAATACTATTATCACAATCAGTTCTTAATTAATTTCTTGTTACTTCTAAAATTGTCATCCTTTTGAGCTTATTCAATTTTATAACAATCACTAGATGCTTTATCCTTAAGGTGGCCAGTCTTAACGACTCTAAAAACTAGTGCCATTTAATTAGATAATAGGATTTTATGTAAGTACTATCATCATTAATTCCATAAATCATAATTCAAACATTAAGCATGAATAGAGGCTTCATCCTTCACTTAACAATGCATAAAAGTAACTAAGACATGAACATGTAAATAAAATATTTAATTAGATAAACAAACTGCCAATCCATGTTCAAGGTCTTAATCAACACCTAAAAATAATAAAACGACACAAAAGCATGAAAAAGGAAGAAGGAAACCACAAGGAGGTCACAGCAAGGCAAGGTGGCTTGCAGCACGGCTTAGGGCAGGAGGGGGTCCTCCTTGTTGCTCATGGCAAGGCTTAGGGTGGTAAGGGTGTCACGGCCTCCTCCTTGGACCTCTAGGGCTGCACGGCATACACTCCTCTTCTTGGCTTGGCTTGCTTGCGACACACACTCTCTCTCTCTTTATAAAATTTTGAAGTTTTGGTGTGGGAGCAGATTTTGTGTGATGTAAAGATGTGTGTCAAATAATGAGGAGAGGAGGCCTTTATATAGGAGTAAGGAGGTGCTACTGCCTTGGCCTCCAAGGACTAGGACTTGTGGCACCAATAGGAAAGTAGAATTAGGGTTTCTCCATGTGGGCTTGCGGCAAGGGCATCACTTAGGCCCATGTACTTGCGCCTCTTCCTTGCATGCTGGTGGGCTTCTCCCTTGGTCCATGCACATGCCACCTTAGGCCCATTCCTTTATGTGATGTTGACTTGAGCCCATTGTCTTGATGAAGCTTCGAGAACCCCTTTGACTTTGACCCAACATTCCTTGGTCAACTAGGAAACTTTGTCCAACTAGGGTTAGGTTTTCCTAGTGCAATTAGGAATTCCCTTTTCAGTCGAACTAAGGTTTATTTTTTCTAGTCCCACTAGGATTTACCTTTCCTAGTCCCACTAGGATTTGGTTTTCCTAGTTCAACTAGGATTTCTCATTTATGGCGTTGGACATTGATGGTTTTCTAGGTTTGGCTAGGATTCCTTATTTAAGATTTCAGCTTTCCTAGTTCCACCAGGATTTCTTCCATTTTCCTAGTTTGATAAGCAGTTGTCCAATTTTGGTTTTTTTGGCCTCTTTCTTCATAATTGCTTCATTTGACCTACAAAGGACAGAAACAAAGCAAAAACACACAAAACGCCAAGTTCTAGCGCTCTAGATTAGGGAGTTAGCATATAAAAACTTGCACAAATGCACACTCAACACTCATCTACACCCTCAATTCCATCTATCATCTAGAGTTTTAGAGCTCCGTTTTGGGTGATTTTTATATGGTTATAAAGAGGAGATTCATAACTTCAAAATGAGTATAAAATTGCTGATTTGGTGAAGGTTTGATGAGTCAAAAGTCGGGCCAAAATTAAAATAAAAACTAGGCAAATAAATGAAGTTAAGTTCGAGGGGGCAAAGTGAGACGATTTAATTTTTACGGAGCTTGAAAAAAAAGATTATGTCTCAGGGGAAAAATTCAATAATAGGCCTACTATAAAGTAAAAAGTACTTACAAAATAAAATTAAGATATAAAATTAAGACTCTCTCTAAAATTTCACCCCTAAAGGGGTGAAAATTCTCTAACTAAAAGCAAAAACTATAAAAATGGAGAGAACCAACAGCTAAAAGTAGGATCCCTAAATGAAGGCTAGGAGCTGCCTTTTATAGGCAAAATACAAAAGGGAATGAGGAAATTACCAGGAAAGTTCAGCTAAAATATCTGAGGATTAGAGGACATGTGTAGTACATTAATTGAGAGGTCAAAAGGTAAGAGAGAAGCATAGAAAATAAAGGCTGAAGATAGAGAAATTCACAAGAAAATTCACCATGTGTCGCCGAACGAGTGGATGAGAGGTTGATTAATCAACCAAATGGAGGTTGCTTTTGGGAGGAAGAGAGCTGACTGGCTCGGCTGGAAGGAGAAGAAGAAAATGAGGCTTGCGTGAGATAGCGGTTGGGTACTTGGGATGCACACCAGCAGAGAAAAAAGGGAGAGGCTGTTTGCTTATGATCGTTCACCTGTAGTGGGATTAGGCTGCAACTCTGACTTTTTGTCTTTCTGAGCCTACTGAGTAATGTGTGGGCTTTCTATTCTCATCTATTCTTTGGGTTTTGTTAATATTTTTGCATTTTGTAACATACAAAATTAATACACATTAATTAAAAAGTCTTAATCATAAAGTAATCTAAGTTCCCATTTGAGATTGTAGTTGGAAACCCAAAAACTGTTGTGAGTGACAATTCTAGGTCACTCACAATAGTTTTGTCACTCACAACAATTTTGGTGTTTGGTAAAAATTCAAAAACTGTAGTGAGTGACTATTTGAAGTCACGCACTACAGATATTCACTACAATTTGAAACGTACTTTTCAAAACTGTAGTGAGTGACAGTTGTGGCTAAAATTATTTTTACCCAATCTATCCTCACTTTTTAATAAAATGACAAGCATTATCCTCCTTTTTTAACTATGATATATATGTATGATGTATGTAATGGTAGTTGTACTTTTAATATGGCTATTTTATATTGATATTACTAATTATGATATTTTATTTGTAGCATTAAAATTAAAATATTCTTACAAAAATAATATGCATACTTATTTAATAATTTTGTTTTGTGATCTATAATTTTAATGCTAATATATCTAAATTTGTGGACCAAAAATTATAAACTAATAAAATGCCTTTTTCACAAATAAATAAGTCAAAAAAAATTCAGCATCATGTCCATTTTAGTAATTATGAATGATCACAACATTTTTATATTACAATTTACCAAACACTTTCATACTACTTTTGTACTCACAGTACTTTTGAAAACATAGTTTACCAAACACTCAACTGACATTACTTCACAGCTGTTTTACTTCACTGCAGTTTTTTCTTACTGCAATACCAAACTAAGCCTAACTTATAAAGAACCTCATTTAAAAACAATGATTCAATGTAAAAACCAATTAAAACTAAAAACTAAACTAAATAATTAAAATAGCACTTAAAATTATAAAAATGCTAACAGACAAAGACTAGAATACATAATTTAGAAGTTATATAAATGTAATAAAATTAGCTCAATAGCTATCAAAATTTGATCAAATAAATAGACGAATAAAATATTTCAATAAACACTTGAAATTGTGATCATTTAATCAGTGATCAAATGGTTTCTAATTTACCTAATTTTTTATAGACAGGATCCTTCAAAACCAAAAAAGTAGATGGTTCAGATTGTCAAAATACAATATGGAATGGGCCCATGAGGGATCCCACACTTGAAGGATATGTATATATGTCACTTCATCAAATGTTGGAATAAGGCCTTTTTGTTTCTCATTAAAGAAAGTATATCCAAAGTTGTTTTTAATCCCAACATCTCTAGCAAGATGCTCTAGGAACAACACCCATGAGTCCTTGCTTTCAATCTCCACAACCGCATAAGCAATAACCCAAGTTATATCATTAGCATCCATACCAATAGCAGCCAACATTTGTTCTCCATATAACCATTTTAGATGGCACCCATCAAGACTAGTAAAGGGTCGACATTCATTTCTAAACCCTCTCTTGCAGCCACTGAAACATATATATACCCTTTGAAATATAGGGCGACATAAATGTTCATTGAAATCATACTTTATCTGCACAATTGTGTCTAGATTTGTCCTCTTTAACTCCTCTGCATAGTCCTAGAGGCGTGCAAACTGCTCCCTTAGACCACCCTCAATTATCTTAAAAGCTATTTTCTTGGCCCTATAAGCTTGCATTGTTGTCACCTCAACTGCCCAATCAGACATTATTTACTCTCGAAAGGATTACACTGGCCATGTGGGATTCTTCTTTTTCTTGTCCATATATTGTTCAACCAACAAGCATATGTGACATTCATGTTTGCAATAACCCTATTGTCAAACCCCGAATCTCGGGCACGTGAGAAACATAAAACCCTTTAATTTAAACCTTTCCTTTATGAGCCATGCATGGAAGTACATAACAAATACATTCGTTTCATAAACAATTATTCAAGACCATTGTGTAAAAATATTTAACAAAATCAATTCGTAGTCCCACTGTCTAATCTTCTCTCCATTGCTTTCTTAGCCTACTTAACCTGCAAAACACAACCCTACAACACAACCAATGGTGCACTGGGTTTAAACACAAATCTAGTAAGCTCACTAGAGCACATATAGGTGAAATAATCTTAAACATCAATAACCTTAGATATAATCTATAATCTAATAATTTCTCAAATACAATTAATCAGGCAAATTTAAATACTAATCCCCAAGTTATACCAAAAATCCACAATAATAAATCATACGGGCAATCCATGCCTAATTATCAATTATCAATCTCAACTCTAATAATTCACCAATAACCTCAATAAATCAATTATCCCTCATGACAAATTAATAATTAACCCACTTAATCACTTAAATCAAACAATTCTCAATTAACTTAATAATAACCATCAATACCCAGTTAATCACTTATGCTCAATTAATCCTCATATAAATCTTAGGATATACAATCCTATATCATACCCACTTATCTAGAATACAACAAACAAGTCAACCAAAATTAACTGAACCTAATTTCACTCACAGTGCAACTCATAGAAAGGACCACAACGCCCTTTGAGACGTCTTTGCTCGAATTCTCAAATCTGGTAGCATAATGGCATCAGATAAAGGATTTACTGCGCCCATGTACCAGTTAAGACCAGAAAACCAACATAAACACAATTGGTTGGAAAATAGTTGGAACGGGCAGTAACTACTACGTACAATGATTGTCCAACCCCAAGACTACATAGAAACTTACCCAAAAATTCCAAAAACTTAGAATTAAGCTTTTGGGGCTTAGCAGAGGCTAAACGGCAAGAAAACCACCCAACCTACCTGCCACAAATGGCGGAGTGGATGGTGCCAGTGGCGATGAAGGCCGTGGGTAACTTGAAAATCACCAAATCAAGGCCCAACCAAGTCCAATTGCAAGTTAGACACTCCAATTTGAAGAAAAACCACATAATTTGGCTCAATATAAGAAAATCCTGAAATTGGCTATACACCCTAGAAATTGAAAATCCAAATTATTTCGAATTGACAAACCATACCTAAGGGGTAAGCCCAAGGTATAAGGATAAAAACCCACAAAAAAACTCGGCCAGAGGTGGTTGCAAACGGCCGAGATCGACAAAGGAAGGCCGACGACTAGCTAAATTCTCTCATGTGAAGCCTGTGTAGGTAGTGGCTAGGTCAACGCGAGAGGTGGCCGACTTTAAGGGACCATGTTGATGGCCTTGGACTGCTAAAAAACTGGCTGAGGTGGCTGGCCTTGGTCACGCGTAGTGAGGGACTGCGGGAGAGAAAGAGGGAGAAAGGAGAGTTTAAACAAAAGCCTGATTTTTGTTTTAAAAATTTATCTTTACAAAAATATGAAAACACCTTTAACTTTACATGTCTAGATCTCTCAAACCGTAACTTTGATTCACTCATACTTCGTGTCTATGAACTCATGTGCTCGAAACCCTACTAACAAACCCAAAGTCAAAATTAAAACCTCGCTAGAACAAAAGTCAACCTTTAGACCAAGTTAAAATTAAACTAAAATTAGAAATTAACCTAAAATATTTTATTTCTCAAATAAATTCCCAAAATATTTAAAATACTTTTCAAAATAAAAGGTTTAAAAGTACGTGGTCTCACACTTGTGGCATTGATGCTCGTCCATAAACAACTTAACTTGGAGGGTGTCCTCATCTTGTATTTTGGAAGCACATATCATCCATGGACAATCAAGATCATTACATACACCTTTAATAAAGAGTGTTTCTTTTCTACTAAACCAAAATTCCTGCCACATCTTTTTTCATGCATTTAACAGCTGCCCTAAACACTTTACCATTAGAAAACTCTCTAAAACTGTGAGCCATGATTATAAAATGATTTGCTGAAATCACTGTAACCTTACAAAACAATTCATATAAAACCAAATGCAAAACCTTTTTCATAAAAATCACAGGGTAAAATAACTTTCTGAAAACAGTGCTGGTCCCACTGCCTCGTCTTCTCTCCACTGCCTCCTCAGCTCGCTCAACCTGCAAAACCAAACCCTGCACCCAACCACAGGTGCACCGGGTTTACACACAAACCCGGTAAGCTCACTAGAGCCCGTATGAGTGAAAATCCAACTATAACCTCAAATTAACTGAATTAAAATAATCAACCACAAATCATAAATCCTAGTCCTTAGCCTGATCATAACCCTTAACCTGATCATACATCCTCTAACTAATCCAATTCACTGTCCCAATCTGTAATATCTCAATTATCCTCAATTGACCTCTAACTGAACGATCACCTCGAACAATCCACCAGATCCTGACTTAGAATCCCACTATCCTCAAATAACCTTTAGAACACACTAAATCCTCAACTAAAACCATTGATACTCCCAAATCTTTTACTTAACTTTAAATCTCAAATGACCTTAGTTACTCAAACCTCGGTAATCGATTCTCGCCTAAACCTTTAATTACAAGTTTCTCAATACCTCACTGTTACCCTTTGAGATTCCCCAGCTTAAAAACACTTTATAAATCTACTGAAAACTCTTTATAGAAACCCGCATTGAAATCCATTTTGCAAACTCTTTTAGAAAACAAAAAAAGCTGATTAAAGTCCCAATTTACAAAACAAGAACTGAAAGTTCCGATAAATCAATAAAACTGGTCAAGTTCTTAAAATATCAATTAAAAACTGAAATCTACAAACTCTCAAGCACAACTGTAAGCCAACAAGATAAATAAAGCCATCGTCTAAGTACCCTGGAAAACTGGCCATACACTCGTACGGAATGCTGCATCGTACGAGCAGGGCGAATCTAACTGGCCATACACCTGCACGGAATTCTGCATCGTGCAGGCAGGGCAAAGCTAACTGGCCATACACCTGTACGGAATTCTGCATCGTACAGGCAGGGCAAAGATAACTGGCCATACACCTGTACGGAATTCTGCATCGTACAGGCAGGGCAAAACTAACTGTCATACGTGCACGCAGAGCTGCCCCCAAAGGGCGAGGCACCACAACACACGGCCCAAAGCCTATCTGTGTGTCACGATGGGTCCCAAAGACCTTACTGAACTTATCTGTAGCTGGGTACTCATACGACAATTTAAATCCACTTTTGAGTTTTTCAAACCACAATTAATAGAATCTTTTCTGAAAGACCCAAAGTTTCCAAAACTGATAAGTAAAATCAAATCTTTAATGTTAACCAAGAATAAACTGAGTTCTTAAATCAGTTTCCAAAACCAAAATCCATACTAAAACACTTTGTAAATCAATAATCTTAAAACCCCCGGGAATCCCAATCCTAACCAAAGTCTCCACCTGGACTCACCGGTCCTCAACAAATCACTAAATCCTTACTTAGTCCTCAATCAAACCTTTAAATCTTCGGAGATTTCCATTCCTAATTCCGTACCCCTCTTAACTAGTACCAGCAACCAAACAACCAAGCATTCAAAACAGCCAAGTAACTAACTAACTGAGAGTTAAAGGATTCCTAGGTGCACTCACCGTGACCACGCGAAAAGACTAAACTACCCTTCGTGTCCTTCGTGGCTCCCTTGCTCGGATTCTAAAATCCGGCAGTATAAAGGCATCGGGGGTATCAATTCCCAAGTCGCGCGTACCTGTTAAGACCAGACAGTACAAGAAATAAACCCAGTATTCACAACACGTTCACAATCAAGCCAGTAATCACGAAAACGGGCGAGAACCACCACGCACGGTGGCTACCCGACCCTCGGAAACCACGCGGAAGGTCCGAGAACTCATCCACAAGCTCGGGTGGATGGCCTGAGGCCGAAAACCAAGGAACGCTCGCTGGAACCGTCACCCGCGGCGAAACCCACAGTGGTCAACGGGCGGTCAACTGTCAAAAACGAAAGTCGTGTTTAGCTAAAACAAACTACACAGGCACATAGAGGAGATCGAGCGGATTAAAACTCGAACCTGGGTCGACGGCCAAAAGTGGCCGGAAAAGGGAGAAAACTGGCCGGAAAGCCGGCGGCACACCCACTCTCAATCCGCCGTCCACGGCGGTCCAACGGTGCAATCAAACCCACCAACAAGCTGGGCTCGACGAGGGGAGAAGATCTGGGCGGTCGCTGGGCCTCTTCGTCGCCGGAAACAGCGAGATCGCCGACGGTGATGCCGACTGTTCTGGGCGGTCGCTGGGCCTCGTCGTCGCTGGAAACAGCGAGATCGCCGACGGTGATGCCGACTGTGCACGCGCGAATCCCCGAGTTCTGGATGTTTCATCGGAAACCGCCACCACCGGAAGGAAGAGGGAGGAGAGGCGCGCACAACGAGCCAAAAACCAGGCCGGCCCACCGCCGGACGCGCCCCCACGCACCGGCGAAAGGCGCGGTTGGGGATGGAACTCGCGAGAGGGAGAGAAAACTCGGGAGAGAGGAGAGAGAAAGTCTGAGATTTCTGGGGTCCTGTGCCATTTTTAAAAATCTAACTTTTCCAAAATTACCAATTTGTCCTTCCCTTCACACGTCCGTAACTTCCAAACCGTAGCTCCGTTCGACGTGTGCTACGTGTCTACGAACTCGTGAGGACGAGACCTTTCCAACGAACCCAAAGTCAATGCAAAAAGTCCTCCGGAACGAAAAGTCAACTTTTGCCCCTTTTAAAAGTCAAACTTTAAAATTTGAAAAACACCCAAAACACTTTACTTTCCAATTTAAAATCCCGATAACTTTTAAAAAACTTTTCAAAACCACTTTTGAAAGGTGCGGGGTGTTACAGTTTAAGATCAAGCTTGGATGGTTCAACGATGGAAGGAAGTGGAGGATTTGTGGAGAGAGGAAGAGGTTCCACTCTAGGTTTCCAAGTGGTGATATTCATTATGGGTGTGGAATCCAAAAGGGCATTGACTTCTTCTATGGCTTCATCGAGATTAAAATCACAACCAAAATGGGCTAAGCATGCTTCAAGTGGATCCTTAACACTTTCCCCATAGAATGAGTCTATTATTAGTTCGATTAAATTAACCTCACAATTGCTATCTTCACCCTCTCGGGGTTGGTGACTTATATTAAAGATGTTAAGATCCATAGTTAAATTCTTAAATGACAAATTCATGATCCCATTCCGACAATTAATTTGAGCATTAGCGGTAGTAAGGAATGGACGTTCCAAAATTACCGGAATTTGATCACAAGTATTTGCCAGGAGTTGGGTATCAAGCACAATGAAATCCACAGGAAAAAAAAAATTCATTCATTTTAACCAAGACATCTTAAATCATCTCCCTTGGAATTTTGACCGACCTATCTGCTAAAGAGAGAGTTACCAATGTGGGTTTCATCTCTCTTAAGCCAAGTTGCACATAAACGGAGTATAATAAAAGGTTTACCCTTGCTCCTAAATCTAACAATGCTCTTCCTATTTGATGAGTTCCTATTGTGCATGCAATAGTAGGACAACTAGGGTCCTTGTATTTAACGGGGATTCGATGCTCAATAATGGAACTCACTTGTTCGGTGAGAAAGGCTTGTTTAGGAATGTTGATCCTCCTTTTTATGGTGCACAGGTCTTTCAAAAATTTGGCATAAGAAGGTACTTGTTGAATGGTATCTAAGAAAGGAATATTGATGTGAACTTGTTTAAACACTTCTAAGATGTCATTAAATTGAGCACTTTTCTTTGTCTTAACTAGTCTTTGAGGGAATGGGGCTTTGGGTACAAAAGACTTGGTGGACTCATCAATCAAAGGTTCTTTTTCTTTGGATTTGACAACATGATCAACTTTAGGCTCTAATCCAATTATTTCATTTTTTTTTTCATTTTCATCATTCTTATCTTCTAAGTTGGGCATTTGAACCTTGTTATTAATTTGCTTACCTGACCTAAGGGTTGTAATGGACTTGACATGTTCTTGAGAATTTGATGAATTAGATACATCAACATGAAATCGATTTGGATTATGAATGGGTTGACTTGGGAATTTGCCCTTCTCTCTTTCACCCACAATGGTAGCTAATTGACCAATTTGATGTTCTAGCTTTGAAATTGCTTGGGTGTTTTGTTGGATGGAAGCTTTGGCCTCTACAAAGGATTGACCAGTTAACTGCATGAATTTTTGGAAAGTGTCTTCCAAGGATGATGGTGAAGCTTGTTTTGAGACAACATTTGGTGGAATGGGTGGTGGAGCTTGAGCAAATGATGAGTTAGGAGGACAGAATGAATTTTGTGGCATTTGTTTTCCTGCTAAATTCATTTGGGGTTGACCTTGTTTCTATGAGAAATTTGGGTGATCTCTCCAATTGGGAGGGTAAGTCTTGGAAAAAGAATTTTGATTGACAAATGGCCTCCTAAAATTTTTGAGAGCATTCGCATGCTCAACATTGCTCTCAAGGTAGTTATACAAATGAGTACAAGATTGAACACGGGTTAGAACAATGAGAACAAACTTCATTTTGGATTTGATTGACGGAATTCCTAGTTTGACTCAAAGCTAACGCTTCTACCTTTCGTGTTAAGCTCTCAATTTTAGACCCTATGTAAGACCCCGCACTTTTCCAAAGTTGTTTTGAAAAGTTTTTAAAGAATTTTGGGATTTTATTTGAGAAGTAAAGCATTTTGGGCATTTTTCTAATTTTCAATTTGATTTTAAACTTGGGCTAAAAGTTGACTTTTTGTTGGGGCCAAGGGTGACTTTGGGTTCTAGTAAGATTTTAATTTTGACCTTGAATCCGTTAGGAAGGTCTCGAGCTTACAGGTTCGTTGATGAGCGGCATGTTCCGTTTGGAGGTACGGTTTGGAAGTTTTGGACGTGACAAAAGACCCTTTGTTGTGGTTGGGTAGTTGTGTTATTAGAAGTGCTTTCACAGGTCACGTTAAAAAGGGTTAGTCCAATTTCAGGGGAGATTCTACCGAATTTTCGGTAGGATTTTCCTTGATATTGGATTCCCACAGCATCACTCCGAGTTCCAGGGTGAAATTCGGGGTCAGTCCTATCAATTTGGTATCAGAGCCAAGTTTCGATTCTGGGACCTGTGGTTATGGGCCCACCACGCTTCCGCTGTGCAACTCTGAACGACGTCGAAACCAACAATCAAATACCTCTAGTAAATTCACAAATCCTCAATTAAACATGTCCTCCACAAATAATAATCCTGTTTAAATTACTAATCCTCAAACCAAACAAAGCCACACTACTCAGGATATCAAATTAATCTCAATTAATCCACAAGATCGTTACTTGGAATCCAACTAGATTCTTGACAGGACCCACCCCGAATTCCACCCTGGAACCCGGAGTGAACCTGCGGGCATCCAATATCAAGGAAAATCCTACCGAAATTTCGGCAGAACTTCCTCTGAAATTGGACGAACCCTTTTTCTCCACGAGACCTGTAAATGCACTTCTAAGTACCACAACTCCTCTACCACAATCCAAAGGGTCTCCGACCCAAATCTCAAAACCATTTACTTAAGTTTTCAATAGGTTACCAGAGCCGCACTACAAAATTTATTGAGAAGATAAAATTTACAAGAATCATTGGTTCCTACAAATTCCAAAGATTCGCTAAACTGCCTCGACGTCTTTGGCTCGACCGTTCCACCGCTACAACCTGGGGGAAAATTTAAAATAACAACAAAGATAAACCTAGTAAGACAACTCAGTGAGTGGATATAAATCAAAATAAGTATTTATAAACTTTTACTTTCGAGTTCCTTAAAATTTCGCAAATTTTCCTTGAAATCCCCCAGTTTTAAAATAACTTTCATAAAATGCACTGAAAACTTTGTTCTAAACTTTTGCATCTGAAATCCGTTTTGAAAACTTTGATAAATTGATAAAATTGGTCAAGCTCTCAAATATTAATTAAGAACTGAAATTTGTCTCAACCAAGAATTTATTTTGTAAGCTGTTTTCACCAAGAAGCCTCTCACCCAACAGTTACCCATCGAACCTGCCGTACATGCGCAGGGCCCACAACCTGCCGTACGCATGCAGGGCCAATAATCCTGCCGTACATGCGCAGGGCCTACGACCTGCCGTACGCATGCAGGGCCAATATCCTGCCGTAAACCTAGTGAGACGACTCAGTGAGTGGATATAAATCAAAATAAGTATTTATAAACTTTTACTTTCGAGTTCCTTAAAATTTCACAAATTTTCCTTGAAATCCCCCAGTTTTAAAATAACTTTCATAAAATCCACTAAAAACTATGTTCTAAACTTTCGCATCTGAAATCCGTTTTGAAAACTTTGATAAATTGATAAAATTGGTCAAGCTCTCAAATATTAATTAAGAACTGAAATTTGTCTCAACCAAGAATTTATTTTGTAAGCTGTTTTCACCAAGAAGCCTCTCACCCAATAGTTACCCATTGAACCTGCCGTACATTCGCAGGGCCCACAACCTGCCGTACGCATGTAGGGCCAATAATCCTGCCGTACATGCGCAGGGCCTACGACCTGCCGTACGCATGCAGGGCCAATATCCTGCCGTACATGTGCAGAGCCAGGGTCTGTCATACACATGCAGGGCCAATATCCTGCCGTACGTGCACGCAGGGCCGGCCCCAAAGGGCAAAGCATCCCGACACACGGCCCAAAGCTTATGTGTGTGCCGTGATGGGTCCCAAAGACCTGTATAATCCGATAACCTGAAGGGTACTGCGAAGGGTGGTTTGAAAATCTTTTTCCCATAAATCTCTTTTTTTTCGTCCATAAAACACATAACCTTTCCAAATTGGGAAACCATCAACCAACAACTATAAAATCCTTTTTCGAAAACCAAACCTTTAATATTTCAATATACAAATAAACCAAATACGTTTACTTGAGAAACCAAAACATTCCCAAAATCTAACGGCTAGAATAAATCGTCATGAAAAATAGTTATCAAGCACCTCAAATTTATTTCCAAATATTAATTCTCAAACCATGCTCGAGAATCAAATAATATTTCTCAATTAATAAAATTCAATTAAAACTCAATTAAATATAAATCCGAACGAAATCATGAAATTCATAAAGAATTCATAAACCAAGTTTAAGAAACCAAGTCCACTCACAGAGATAGCCTAGCCTTGGTCTCCGAATAGATCGTCCTTGTACTCGGGAGTGTCGCCTAACACGAGAACGACAATACGTTAAAATACTATTCAAAATACGATCGTAAAAACACTTGCACATTCTAGGCCTTACGCTCCAAAATTCTAAACTTAATTATAACCCAACTTAATTTCCTTCTCGACTCAAAACCCATGCCACTAGCTTATTTTTAATCCGATAATTTCCTCAATTAACCTCCATTCTATCTAACTTGGTCGAGTGTCGTCCAGGTGTCGTTTCGGCAACCAAAAAGTGTCCAATTTCATCCCAAACTCACCATTTCTCTGATTTCCTTCAAACCAATTATTCTAAACCTCAATAGATCGTTCCTAAAGATGAAAATTACGCCCAATTTCAATTAAATCACCATAAACACCTTAAATTTATAGAAATTCCGAAATGGGCATAAGCACCAACGACCAAACTTCCAATTTCCTCAATATTTCCTAGATTTCTTGTTCCAATCTTCGATTAGAGGTTTCTAAAGGCGGAAATTACCTAAAACACCCAACAATTTGATTCCATTTCAAACACCCATGCTAAACCCGAAATTAGCCTCAAACCCCCATATTTAATCTCACCCAATTTCTCAAAATTGAACAACTATATTATAGGGGAAGGAAAGCCCATAAGAAGAGGAGAAAAACCCACCTAAAATCAAGGAGATTGGTGCCGGAATGTGGCCGGAATTGACGAACAAATGGCGGCAGGCTGGGTGCTTTTCCGGCGTCGTTTCGCGTCGGGGGACGGCTGGCTGTCATGGGGGAGCATCGAGGTGGTTGGCCGGTGGCTGGAGTGTGATTCTCGCCGCCTGGGGAGCTCCAGCCGCGCGCACAGGGAGAGTAGGAGAGAAAAGAGAGAGAGAGGGAGTTGGGCCGTGGGTAGGAAGGGCTGGGCTGGCCGAAAATGCAACTGGGGAGGCTCGTCGGCGGCGGGAGGTGTCGCCGGAGGGGCTAGGTCGGCCGGAAAGGGGTGGGGGGTCGCGCAGGGGAGAGAGGTTGAGGGGGGGGTGTTCTCGCGTGGGAAGAGGAGAGGAGAGAGAAATAAAAAAGAGGGGGGAAATTTCCAGAATTTTTCGGAAATTTAAACCCATTTCATCATAATTACAAGTTTGCCCCTCACTTTGAACCTCCGTATTTCTCAAACCGTAGCTCCAAACGGCACATGCTACATGTCTACGAATTCGTGGCGTCGAGCTCTACACAACCATGTCAAAGTCAACTCTGAAATTTGGGTAATTCAAAAAGTCAACTTTGGGCCTCGTCTCACGTTCCTAACTTTCTAACTGGGGCTCTAAATAACCCATGCCGCGTGTCAATGAACTCGTGAGCTCGAGATCTTTCTAACGGACCCAAAGTCAAAGCTAAAATCTTATTAGAACCAAAAGTCAACGTTGGGCCCTATTAACATTCACTTAAGAAGGTACGGGTCGTTACAATTCTCCCATAACTTAGAATCAAATCCTCACGTCAAACCTTCAATTAAAACCCAATAATTCCTCAAAGCAATTGTAAACTTTCAATATCAAGTTAAATAATCCACAACCAACTAACCAAAACCTCCAAATTAGAGGGGAAATAAAGCCTAGAGTGAGGGGAAGGTCTAGAATACACACTCTTGTCTTTATGGTCTTAAATTGAGTATTATTCTAACAGAAATCATTTGCTTTTTAGGCGATACTCCCGAGACCCGAGATGATCCAGTCGGAGACCAAAGCTAGGCAACTTCTGTGAGTGGACTCTGTTTATAAATTGTTTATGAATTTTATGATTTAATTCATATTTTTAGTTTGAGTTTATTGAAGCTCTGATTTATTTAATTTAGAAATATCATTTTGAGCTTCCGGAAAAAGGCTTACAGTTTTCTGTTTCAGTTGTTTTTCACGTGCCTGAGGGTCGGGGTGACACCCTAAGTCTACATCACCTCGAACTTCATACATCACTCCATGCTTGGGTTCTTTCACGTGACGATCATATGGATTGGAGAAATCCCATTGTTGAGAATTTTCAGACAATTGTTCAAAAAAACATAGGCTTGTTCTTCCCCAAGATTTAAAAACGCACCCTCATTCATTGACTCAACCATGTTATGATTTATTTGGGTTAACCCATTATAAAAATATTGCACTAAACGCCAAATTTCAAAACTATGGTGGGGGCACATTAAAAGCAAATCTTTGAACCTTTCCCAACTCTTGTAAAATTGCTCATCCTCTTTTTGTCGAAAATCCAAAATGTCTCTCCTAAGTGCATTAGTTCTAGACATTGGAAAAAATTTTGACAAAAACTTTTTTTCAAGTTGGTCCCATAAGTGATAGAACTAGGAAATTGAGAATTCAACCACACTTTCGCTTTGTCTTTGACCGAAAATGGGAATAAATAGAGAGCCATGGATTCATCTGGAAAATTTTGGTATCGGGAAATCAAACAAATGTCAATAAATTCCTTGACATGTGTGTATGGGTCTTCATGATCTAATCCATGAAACGAGGGTAAAAGTTGAATGATGTTGGGTTTTATTTCAAAATGAGTTGCAGTATTATGGGGTAGAACAATGCAAGATGGGGGGTTAGTTGCAACAAGTGCAAAGAACTCCCTTAATGATCGAATTTCAACGTTATTCTCACCCATAATATTTACCGGTTCAATTCTTTTTTTCAATCGTCTAAGTGTTCTCTTTATTTCAAGATCGCATGGCTCTAAATTGATGTTTAAAAACCGACAACTATGCATGTAGTAGACGGAAATAGAGAAAAGAATTTTGAAAGAAAAATGCCCCCTTTTTTTTTTTTTTTAATTTTAAAAATACAACAAAGGTTATGGATAAACTAACAAACAACCAAAGCAAACACAACAAAAATTGCACAAGCAAAGCACACACCAATCAAAAAAACTTTAAAAAAAATGTTTAGAGTGTACCACTAGTGTAGTGACATTGGCCATAGCACACTAGGATAAGGGCAACTAAACTTTTTATGCTATTAATTCCTTTCTTGATGACCCACACCTTTTGGCAACTTCTCTCCAATGCAAATTACTATTAAAAAAAAAACCAAATATTATGATAAATACCAAAACTAAATGATAAAAGGAGATAAGAAATAAAACCAAAAATGAAAATAGATGGAGGTGAGAAGAGAAATAAAACAAAAAGAAATAAAAATTACCATATCTACGGTTGTAATAAACAAGATGCACAATACACCAATAAATAAGATCTAAGAAAGTTATACTAAACAAGGAAAATAAAACAAAATTATTATAATTAAAGTTTTTTTTTTTAATTGGTAGAGCACTTAAACTAGAGGTAAATAAAAGAAAAGATAATGCTATATTTTAGAAATAGACACTACAAGCTAAATAAGTAACTAAAAATAATAAAAACTAAAGGAAATAACAACATAGAAATTATATAAATATATATATATATATTTTTTGTTTGTGCTTTTCTTTTCTTTTTCTTGACACCAATAAGAAAGAGGATGCAAGAAAGGGCATAGAAAAGATTTTCTATCTTTTTACTATTTTTTTTTTTTGAAAAGCAAGAGTAAAGGGAAACTGGTGGAATATTTAAACTAACAAAAGCCTCAACTAGTGCATCAAACACTCCCTGGCAATGGCGCTAAAATTTGTTGTAAATTTTTATTTATATTTACTCGCAATAGAACAAATCTTTGTAGTAAAGGCTTCGTAAGAGTGAGATCGAACCCAAAGGAATGTTTAATAAAATGAATGCACGTAATATAGACTCTGATTACTTTAAAACTAACCTAGTTTAGAAAGATTGATTGGTTGGTTTTTTAAGTTTACTAGACTAGAAAAATAAATAAATTAAGACTCGGAATTTAAATGCAAGAATTAAAAATAAATAAAAGAGCAATAATTTAAAAGACTAGAGAGTAGGTGCAAAAATTTAAAAAGAAATAAAATAACAATAATTTAAATAGAAATTTAGGATTAAATACCTAATTTCATTATTTTTTTAGAAAATCAGTTTTGTTCATAAGTTTGACTACTAACTAATGAACTTGATTTTTAGAATAGGTCACAAATTTACAGTACATTTGTTTTGTGCTTTATTTGTTTGACAAATTTGCCTTTATATTGTCCTTTTGGCCCACATATGATGGGTCTTAGATAAAATTTAAAAAGTTTTGACGAAATTGTCCTTGATACTTTTTTATTGTCTTGGAAATTAGTTAATATAGTCTTAACTTCAGTTTTAGTTGTAACTGTACGCACTTAACTTCAAATTTAGTTGTGATTGAATGACAGTCACAGCTAAATTGTGATACATTGTAACTGAATTGAAATTTTTTTTAAGAGAAATTGTATTACAATATAGTATAAATAGAGGTTACAACAATACTTTTACTCAAAATAATACTTAATATAGTGGTGGGAGTTGTCTTTTTCAACTTATCAAGATAATCACAACTAAATTGTAAAACAGTCACAATTAAGATATGATTGGATTGATTTTTTTAAGTTTTAATACAATACACTACCATAATTATAATTCAAGTAATTTTCTTAGCAATTTCCCACATAAGAGGGCATCTAAGAGTCAACTTGATGCCCTCACCCAATAATATTTATATTTTAAACTCTAAATTAAATAATTGTATGGTAGATACTGTTCTTGTTTAAAAACTATACACTTTAAGCAACCCAAGTGAACCAAAACTAAGAAACAACTAGAGTTTAAATAGCTTATATTAAAACAATTGATTACAAAGCAAAAATGTGGAAAAAATTTCTAACTACCCATGATAAATGATATCATAGGTGAAAAATTAATTCTTTCTCATTTTATGAACAAAATCTAGAGTTTGTAAGATCTAAATGGTGGCAAATTAACTAAAGAAAGCTTACTTGATAATTTTCATGGTGGTGCCTTCCCCTCACATTGGTGAGGAGGTTTAGTGACCACACATGAGTATTAAACTAAAATAAAAGGGAAAAAAGGAATAAAATAACATTTAAACTAGACAAGAGTAAATAAAATAATACTTAGATGCATATAAATGAATAAAAGAGAGAGAGAGGAAGAGACATTAAAATTAAAATAAAATAATACTTAAAAGCAAATAAATAAATAAAAGAAGGAAAAGAAGAAAGACATGAAAATCAAACTTCAATTGCATTAATTTAAAAGTGCATGAACAAAATATTAAAAGGTGAGTTGATTAAAACTACTAAAATCCAATAA
>QANT01004840.1:0-24282 GCA_003254885.1 Purshia tridentata | reverse complement strand
GCACTGCCAACGGTACGAACAGTGGAGCCTCCCATGTTGCAGATGAAAAGTTGGAAAATCTCCTCCCAAAGCACCTCTTGTCTTTTATTAGCACCAAAACATGCGTCTGGACACCTTTCTTGCCAAGCCTTCACTAGGGCTTGATCTTCATTGTGTGACCAAGAAGTTTCCCTAGGTCTCACCATGATAAAAGATAAATTTTTTTATGTGAATTTGGTGTCAAAGCTTTGTGTTTGTGAGGAAACATTGTGATAGTGGGTGATATATATAGAAGTTTGGAGAATATGGCTGTTAGAAATTTTGTGTGATTTTTTAAAAAATTTCTGGGATTTTTTTTCCATTTTTTAATAATTTTTTCAAATTTTCTAGATTTTAAAATTTGATTTTAAGTTTTGAAAAAAAAAAAAAGGAGTTGGGCAGATATGGGCCGTTGGTTTCCAACGGCCCATTAATCCAAGCCGCTGGATTCAAACAGAAGGGCTGCGCGCATCACAGCCGTTGGTTGGCCCAACGGTCCATTGATCCAGGCCTTCTGTGCCTCACACGTGAGCCCAGGCGCGCCAGCCGACAGCTCCTCCACGCGCGGGACCCACCTGCAGGTGCACTGACCGGCATTCTCTCTCCTGCTCCAGCACTTTCTCTTTCTCCCTTTTCACTTTTTGATGGTGGGCCAGCAATTGCTGTTCAAGACAGAGAAATCAATACACAAGATATCAAAAAGGTGATTGACCAAAACAATTATACAATCTAATACCTTGACTCTTTGGGTGACCAGCTTGACCGAATAGAGTCATTAGTTACCAACAAAGACTAGCCCGTATCCAGTTCAAAGGGAAAAGAAACCCTTATCTTCCAAACTTTTGAATTATCAAAAGATAACAAACTTCCAACGGACCTTGAAATCTTAAAAGAAATAAATTTTAAACTTGAAGGCCTCTACCTGTCAAAACCTTCCAGCTCTATCAAAATAATAAATCAAGATTTTACTGCTCAACTAAACAAATTAAGAGCGTCTGGTTCAAAACCTTATTACCCCAGACCTTCTCCAGTAAACCTCCAATACGAAGTCAAAGAATTAGCTCAAAATTCCTTTAGTGCTACCCAATTATATGAATGGAATATAGATGGCATGACGGTATACCATACGATCCAACATCTGGAGAAAATGGTTATGGGTGCCAATGTCTACAGTAGCCACAAATCCGAAGCTGCTATCCTTGAACTCTTGGTTGCAGGATTCACAAGACAGCTTCGTGCTTGGTGGGATCATTATCTCATCGAAGATGATAGGAAAACAATTAAAGAAAGCCTTCGCAAAGATAAAGATAACAACATTATTCTAGATAACAATGGCCAACCAATCTTAAATGCCATAGCCTCACTAGTTTATGCCATACTTCAGCATTTCATTGGTGATGGTGATACCCTTCTCAATAGAACTGAAGAAACCCTCACAAATCTCAAATTCAAAAGATTACAAGACTTCACTTGGTACAAAGATATCTTTCTCACCAGGGTTCTGATGAGGAAAGATTGTGCCCAATCTTTCTGGAAAGAAAAATTCATTTCCGGACTCCCAAATCTTTTCGCTGAAAAGGTTAGACTCAAACTTAGACAAATGTACAATGAAAAGATTCCCTACTCAAAGCTAACCTATGGACAAATCATCGGAGTTGTCAACATCGTAGGTCTAGAACTTTGTACAGACCTTAAGCTTAAGTCTCAATTAAAAAAAGAACGTATAACCTCAAAACAAGAATTAGGCAATTTCTGTGAACAATTTGGACTCCAAACTACTTTAACTTCTGAGCCTTGTAAAAAGAAATTCCATAAAATGACAAAACCCTATCGGTGTCATAGAGAAAAAACCTACGAAGAAAAACCAAGGAAGAAAACTTTTCAATGAAAGATTAAAGGCCCATTTCCTTCTAAAGCCCAGAATCCTCTTCTATGCTATAGGTGTGGAAAGCCTGGCCGCTACAAATCACAATGCAAAATTAGAAAAGCCCTCAAAAGAATCGATATTGGTCCAGAAGAAAAAACAAAAATTTTAAACATTCTGACCTAAGATTCCCAATCTAGCCCAGAACCTTCTAATGAAGAGGAAACCTCTGAGCACGAATTGGAATTCAATGAGCTAGACTGGCCCTCGGATTCCAGTGACGAAGAACTCTCTAGCCAACTTTCCCGATCATTCCAAAAAACAGATTTCTGTTTAGGATGCTCTTCGAAAGATAAAGGAAAACAAAAAATAAATATGATTTCAAGAAAAATAAAAACCAATCTACTCCAACATGCCCTACAAATAGACAACCCTGAGGCTCAGGCCCAATATGTCACGCTCCGACCCTCGGGCACGTAAAAAACAACTGAAACTGAAAACTGTTTCTTGAAACTGTGATCCCTTTTTTTGGAACTGTGAGCCATGGATATAAAACAATTTACTGAAAAACAATAGTATTTACAAAAACACATTTATAAAACCAAACTGTAAAACCAAGTTCCAAAACAGTGTTGGTCCCACTGCCTCGTCTTCTCTCCACTGTCTCCTTAGCCTACTTAACCTGCAAAATAAACCCTGCACCCAACCACAGGTGCACCGGGTTTAAACACAAACTCAGTAAGCTTACTAGAGCCCTTATGAGTGAAAACTAACTGGAAACCTCAAATAAGAAATTCAATAAAATAATCAAATCAATAACCACCTCAAGTCTTGAATCACAAGCAAACCACAAACCAGCAATCACAATCCTTAACTTGGTCACCAATCCTCTAAACTAATCAAATTTACTGTGATTAGTAATACCTCAATTATCCTCAATTAATCTCTTTAAATTGAAAAATCACCTCGAATTTGTCCACAAGATCCTGACCTGGAATCCAACTAAATTCTCCAATAACTTAGAATCCTCGACATCCTTCAATAACCTACTTTAACATCAATTAATCCTTTAAGCTGAAAATAACCTTTAAACTGTCGGGATTTCAAATTCTAATTCCGTACCCCCTTAACTAACAACTAGCAAACAATCACACAAAGCAACCAAGTAACTAAACTTAAATCACTCACAGTGACCACGCGAGAAGACCAAACTGCCCTTCGTGGCTCCTTTGCTCGGGTTCTAAAATCCGGCAGCACAACAGCATTGGAAATACAAATTCTCATGCCAAGTACCTGTTAAGACCAGACAGTCCACCAAAACAGCAGGGTTCACAAACAGTTCGGTAAAAAAAACTGAAACGGGCGGGAACCACACACACGGTGGCTGCCCAGCCTCGGAAAACACTCAAAACTCACCCAAAAACTCACTGGGACTGGGGATTGAGCCCTTGAGGTCCACAAAGGGTCAAAGTGGATATAAAAGAAGCCAACTTGCCGCCACAAGTGGTGGTTCCGACGGTGGCAACGGCGATGAAGGTGGTGGGTAACCTGAAAATCACCAAAACTAGTGCCAACCAAGTCCAAAAGCAAGTTAGACCCTCCAATTGCAAGAAAAACAACTCAAATTGGCTCAATTTAAGGAAATCCCGAAATGGGCATAAAGCCCTAGAAATTGAAATTTTGAAATTACACAAAATTGAAGAGCTAAACCTTAGGGGAAAGGAAGCCCAAGGAAGAAGGGCAAAAACCCACCAAAAACCTGAGCCAAACCTAGCCGGAAATAGCTGGAAACAGCGGAGGAAGCTCGCGACAAGGCTGAGCTTTCCGAGCTTCTCACTGCACGTGGGAGTGACGATCGTCAAGGAGGAGGGCTAGAACAAGATGGTCGGTGCCTGGGGAAGCTTTCCCGACAGTTCCCGCAGCCTGGAGTCACCGGAGAAGAGAGATCGCCACCGGCGACTCTCACTGTGGGCGAGCTGGACTTCTCTTTCTAGGCGTTTCTGGACTGAACAGTGGCCAAGGGGAGGAAGAGGAGGAAGGTGCAAGCACGGCAAACCCCAGCCTCAGCCCTCGCCGGACGCACCCTCACGCGTCGGTGGAAGGCGCGGTTGGAGGAAACTCGCGAGAGAGAGAGAGAAAGAGAGAGAGAGAAAGAGAGAGAGAGAGGGCGTGCGGGAAGGAAGAGAGAGCAAGTGAGGGTGAAAAGCTGGTTTTGCCTTTTTAAAAACAACTTTTCAAAATTACAAGTTTATCCCTCTCTTCACTTGTCCGTAACTTCCAAACCGTAGCTCCGTTTGATGTGCACTACGTGTCTATGAACTCGTGAGGACGAGACCTTTCTAAGGACCCAAAGTCAACACAAAAACTTTTCTCGAACACAAAGTCAACTTTTAGCCCAAGTTTAAAATCAAATTTAAAATTCGAAGAAACACCCCAAAACATTTTACGTCTCACAATAAAATCCTGAAATCCTTTAAAAGCTTTTTAAACAACCTTGGAAAAATGCGGGGTCTTACACAATACCTAAAGGCCCTTAAGTCAATCTTAGAAGAATAGCCCGAGACTTCTAGGGCCTAATAACCACCTTAATTCCTCAATTTCAAAGATATATTAAATAATCTATCAAGCCCAAGGCCTGCTACTGTTTCCTTGGAAGATCTCCAAAAAGAAGTAAACAACCTAAAAGGAGAAGTGGCCTAATTAAAATTCGAGTTAACCACAGTCAAACTTAGGCTGGCCCCGTTTGATGCTTCGCCGACTCTTAGCAAACCTGGCGAACAAACCAATGAACAGTCCCTAGAGGATGAAGCCTTCCTACAAACCATATCACAAATATCTTACCAAAAATGGAAAGCTGCAGTTACAATTAAAATAAAAGACTTCCAAACCACCGTAGTTGCCCTCTTTGACTCCGGAGCAGATCTTAACTGCATTTGTGAAAGAATCATATCTACAAAATTATGTGAGAAAACTCAAGAAAGCCTTAATGCCGCAAATGGGTCAGCCCTCTTTATCAAATACAAAGTCCCCAAAACCCATGTCTGTGTCGGCCCAATTTGCATCCAAACACCTTTCATAGTCGTCAAAAATATTGAGAGAGAAGTTATTCTAGGAACACCCTTCCTAAACTTACTCCAACCTTTCACGGTAACTTCTAATGGAATTACCTCAAAAGTCTTAGGTAACGAAGTCTTCCTAGAATTCCTAGAAAGGCCTAAACAAAGAGATATTAATACTATTCAAGATCTCCTAGTCAAAAATAAAATAAGCCTCCTAGAAAGAAAAAAGGCCCAAATCAATTTTCTCAAACAAGAAATTGAAATTAAAAAAATAGAAACCAAAATAGCTCAACCAAAACTAACTCAACAAATTGAACAATTCAAATCCAAGCTGATTAAAGAAATTACGGCCGAAAGCCCAAACGCCTTTACTCATAGGAGACAGTATTTTGTTACTCTTCCCTATAAAAAGGACTTCGATGAAAGCAAAATTCCTACTAAGTCAAGGCCCATCTAGATGAGCTAAGACTTAATAGAAATTGCAAAAATGAGATCAATGACCTCTTAAACAAAGGTCTAATCCGACCCAGCAAATCACCTTAGAGTTGTTCCGCTTTCTATGTTCAAAAAGCCTCTGAATTGGAACGTGGAGCCCCAAGATTAGTGATCAACTACAAGCCCTTAAACAAAGCCCTCCAATGGATTAGGTATCCTATCCCCAACAAAAGGGATCTGCTCAAGAGATTGATTAACTCCAATGTATTCTCAAAGTTTGATCTCAAATCAGGATTTTGGCAAGTTCAAATTACTGAAAGAGATCGATACAAAACAGCCTTCAATGTTTCCTTTGGACAATACGAATGGACTGTGATGCCCTTTGGTCTCAAAAATGCTCCCTCTGAATTTCAAAAAATGATGAATGACATTTTTAATCCATATACTAATTTCTCCTTAGTATACATTGATGATGTCCTTACCTTCTCAAAATCAATTAACCAACACTAGAAACACCTAAACCTTTTCTTCAGAATCATCAAAGAAAATGGCTTAGTTCTTTCCTCAAAAAAGATTACCTTATTTCAAACAAAAATTAGATTTTTAGGACACAACATTTACCAGAACTCAATAGTTCCAATCTCAAGAACTATAGAATTTGCTGACAAATTTCCAAATGAACTCAAAGACAAAACCCAGCTCCAAAGGTTTTTAGGATGTCTGAACTATGTCTCAGACTTCATCCAAGAATTGACTCTCATTTACAAACCCTTATATCAAAGATTTAAAAAGAACCCGCCTCCTTGGTCAGAATAGCATACCCAAGTAGTCAAAAGGGTTAAAGGCTTAGTCAAACACCTCCCCTGTCTTAGCCTCCCAGACGAGTCTGCTTTCAAAATTGTTGAAACAGATGCCTCCGACTTAGGATTCGGAGGAATACTCAAACAGAAGTACCCAAATCAGCCAGAACAATTGGTTAGGTTCACCTCAGGGATCTGGAACCCAACCCAAACCAAATATAGCACTATCAAAAAGGAAATTCTTTCTATAGTGCTATGTATCACAAAGTTTTAATATGATTTACTTAATCAAAAATTTCTTTTACGAATTGATTGCAAAGCAGTAAAAGATGTTTTAGAAAAAGATGTGAAAAATTTGTTAGCAAAACAAATTTTTGCTAGATGGCAAGCTTTACTCTCAATTTTTGATTTTAACATTGAATTTATCAAAGGTGATCAAAATTCTTTCCCTGACTTTCTTACCAGGGAATTTCTTCAAGGAAAATGAGTGAGAAAGCCTCCCCTTCCACAAAGGCATCTTATGCCCAAAATCCAAAAGTCACAAAAGAAATACCAAAGTCTTCCCAAAGCTTTGTCAATGTTCTTGGTCAAGATATCCCAATCACAAATACTTTCCAAGCTCTCAGCAGGCCTGCTTCCTATAAGGCCTTCGCCCCTTCAAACAAAAGTTTATATTATTACAAATCCCAAACTTTGAAGTCCGGAGCGAGAACTGAACAGCTGGAAAGTGAACAGTGAAGAAATTTTACTGTTACCCTCTTTTGAAAAGTGGCTTTTGACTTTGCTGTTGTCCGTGAGCTTTGTACTGTTTGCTTTTGAAAATTTGGTTGTCCATATGCGTCGGCAGGGGACAATGCTGACCCGAGAATCTTTGCTTTTGTTTAAAAATCATCTAGATCATCATATTGAGTATCTGGGTCTTGAGAGTCTTGAAAGTAAGGGGCCGGTGTGGGTACCTGACTGTCAGAGTTTGAATTGTCTTCATCATCAGTTTGGGAAATTTGGCTGAGCACTTCCTTTAGTTTTTTGGCGTATTCTTTACGGGAGGTGACAGAAGATAAGTCACTCTAGATCTTTGATTTTTGGAGAAGAAATTGTGCATGGTCTTCATTGTGTGGGACCACTTTGGCATTTGAGAATTTGGGATGAAATTTGAACCAATCCATGATCGTAGGTTTTGTGATGCGGTTAGTCTTGAATCCGTCCCACCACTTGACTTTGTATCTGCGCATAAGGCAGGGACTCTGGGAGAGAGTCCTTTGCGTTGTGTAGATTTCCCAGGAAAAAATCCACATAATATTCATTGAGCAGAAGAACCAAAATAATGGATCGATTGTTTGAAGATTTGTTGACTTTAAATTCTTTTGAAATAATTTGAAAATTGGAACAAGGTCATTTGGAAGAATTTCATCTATAGCACCAAACCAATGCTAGATGTCTTTGAACCAAAAAGGAACTTTGAGTTTGAAATTGTGGCAGAAAAAGATGAACCACGAATAATACCGATCCTTTTTTTGAAGATAAAAGACATTTGACCAGGTATCAATGTAGTCCTAGTAACAGTAAAATTGAGGGGAAAATTTTTGGGAAAGTTTTTTCATAGTGTTGGAGTGTTGTCCCCAATCACTAAGAGTTAAAACCCTTTTGATTTGAATTTTCGAATGAGTAATCTGATCCTGGGTTCTGTTGTGGGTATTAACGATTGAGTCAGTATCCAACAGGATGAACTCATGATATTTTTGAGAATTTGCAGGATTTGTTGCTAGAAAGAAATTTGGATAAGTTAATTTTCATAAAATCATATAAGGGTCAGGGTCATCGACCTCTTCCTCAATATATGAGATCACACTTGGTTGGGATTTGCAGTAATATAAAATTTTGTTTAAAGGGGCTGAGGCCTTATAGGAAGTAGGCCTGTTGAGAGCTTGGAAAGTATTTGTGATTGAGATATCATGACCAAGAACATTGACAAAGCTTTGGGAAGACTTTGGTATTTCTTTTGTGACTTTTGGGTTTTAGGCATAAGATGCCTTTGTGGAAGGGGAGGCTTTCTCACTCATTTTCCTTGAAGAAATTCCCTAGTAAGAAAGTCAGGGAGAGAATTTTGATCACCTTTGATGAATTCAATGTTAAAATCAAAAAGGGTTTTGGGGACTTTGTATCTGATAAAGAGGGCTGACCCATTTGCAGCACTAAGGCTTTCTTGAGTTTTCTCACAGAATTTTGTAGGTATGATTCCTTCATAGATGCAGTTAAGATCTGCTTCGAAGTCAAGGAGGGCAACTACGGTGGTTTGGAAGTCTGTAATTTTAATTGTAACTACAGCTTTTCATTTTTGGTAAGATATTTGCGATATGGTTTGTCGGAAAGCTTCATCCTTTGGGGACTGTTCATTGGTTTGTTCGCCAGGTTCATTAAGAGTCGGCGAAGCATCAAAAGGGGCTAGCCTAAGTTTGACTGTGGTTAACTCGGATTTTAATTGGGCCACTTCTCCTTTTAGGTTGTTTACTTCTCTTTGGAGATCTTCCAAGGAAACAGTAGCAGGCCTTGGGCTTGACAGATTATTTAATATATCCTTGAAATTGAGGTATTGAGGTGGCTCTTGGGCCCTAGAAGTCTCGGGCTGTTCTTCTAAGATTGACTTAAGGGCCTTTAGGTATTGGGCCTGAACCTCAGGGTTGTCAATTTGTAAGGCATGTTGGAGTAGATTGGTTTTTATTTTTCTTGAAATCGTGTTTCTTTTTTGTTTTCCTTTATCTTTCGAAGAGCATCCTAAACAGAAATCTGTTTTTTGGAATGTTTGGGAAAGTTGGCTAGAGAGTTCTTCATCACTGGAATCCGAGGGCCAGTCTAGTTCATTGAATTCCAGTTCGTGCTCAGAGGTTTCCTCTTCAGTAGAAGGTTCTGGGCTGGATTGGGAATCTTGGGCCAGCATGTTTAAAATTTTTGTTTTTTCTTCTGGACCAGTATCTATTCTTTTGAGGGCTTTTCTAACTTTTCATTGTGATTTGTAGCGGTCGGGCTTTCCACACCTATAGCATAGAGGAGGATTCTGAGCTTTAGAAGGAAATGGGCCTTTAATCTTTCTTTGAAAAGTTTTCTTCCTTGGTTTTTCTTCGTAGGTTTTTTCTCTATGAGGCTAATAGGGTTTTGTCATTTTATGGAATTTGTTTTTATGAGGCCTAGAAGTTAAAGTAGTTTGGAGTCCAAATTGTTCACAGAAATTGCCTAATTCTCGTTTTGAGGTTATACGTTCTTTTTTTAATTGAGACTTAAGCTTAAGGTCTATACAAAGTTCTAGACCTACGATGTTGACCACTCCGATGATTTGTCCGTAGGTTAGCTTTGAGTAAGGAATCTTTTCATTGTACATTTGTCTAAGTTTGAGTCTAACCTTTTCAGCGAAAAGATTGGGGAGTCCGGAAATGAATTTTTCTTTTCAGAAAGATTGGGCACAATCTTTCCTCATCAGAACCCTGGTGAGAAAGATATCTTTGTACCAAGTAAAGTCTTGTAATCTTTTGCATTTAAGATTTGTGAGGGTTTCTTCAGTTCTATTGAGAAGGATATCACCATCACCAATGAAATGCTGAAGTATGGCATAGACTAGTAAGGCTATGGCATTTGAGATTGGTTGGCCATTGTTATCTAGAATAATGTTGTTATCTTTATCTTTTCGAAGGCTTTCTTTAATTGTTTTCCTGTCATCTTCGGTGAGATAATGATCCCACCAAGCACGAAGCTGTCTTGTGAATCCTGCAAATAGAAGTTCAAGGATAGCAACTTCGGATTTGTGGCCACTGTAGACATTGGCAGCCATAACCATTTTCTCCAGATGTTGGATCGTATGGTATTCCGTTATGCCATCTATATTCCATTCATATAATTGGGTAGCACTAAAGTAATTTTGAGCTAATTCTTTGACTTCGTATTGGAGGTCTACTGGAGAAGGTCTGGGGTAATAAGGTTTTGAACCAGATGCTCTTAATTTGTTTAATTGAGCAGTAAAATCTTGATTTATCATTTTGATAGAGCTGGGAGGTTTTGACAGGTGGAGGTCTTCAAGTTTGAAATTTATTTCTTTTAAGATTTCATGGTCCGTTGGAAGTTTGTTATCTTTTGATAATTCAAAAGTTTGGAAGATAGGGGTTTCTTTTCCCTTTGAACTGGATATGGGTTGGTCTTTATTCGTAACTAATGACTCTATTGGGTCAAGCTGGTCACTCAAAGAGTCAAGGTATTGGTTTGTATAATTGTTTTGGTCAATCAACTTTTTGATATCTTGTGTATTGATTTCTTTGTCTTGAACAGTGATTGCTTTGAAAGAAGAAGCCTTAACTGTGGAACCTCTTACAGTTAGGACAACTTCTTCCAAAGGTGGCCTTTTGGATTCTACTGCTTTATTGGCAGCAGTGATCCAAGTTTTTGTTGGTTTATTTGTAACTTGGATTTGACTGGGAAAAGGATAAACGATGTTATTCTTTTTGCAGTAAATTTGGAGCCATTTGAAGAAAAAGAAATGTATTTTATGTTCGTTTAAGAATTCATAATATTTTTCTTGTATTTCGGGTTTGTTGAAGTTTTTACAGAACCAATTTCTTTTTTCAGTGTTTTCCTTCGAGTAATAATCTTTGCGTAAATATTCCTTGTCTATTGTAAAACTGTTGTTGATTATTGTGAGGATTTGAGGATCAGAAGTGTATACCATAGAAGAGAAGGTTGGTGAACCTGGGTCTTCGTTTTGGTATAAGACTTCTGGGATCGTGTCTTTTGAGATTTCCCTTACTTTGGTTGATTTTCTTTTAAGCTTAGGGGCTTCAAATTCTTCGCTTGAGGTTTCATTTACATTTTTGTCGATATTTAGGTTTGTAAAGTCTTGACTGGTCATTGAGACCAACTTAGATTTTAAAATCTTTTTGACTGTTCTTTTCCTAGATCTGAGGTAGATCTTCGGGCAGAAGAATAGTCATCTATAATTATTTTGGTTTGTCGTTTGTTGGAGAATTTTATACCTACGATACCGTCAGGCTCTTCGTAGATATAATCCAACTGTTGATTTTATATTTTCGTGGGTGGAACAGTATCAGCCAATTTCCACTCACTGGGCAGGTCAATATCATTCCAGTGAATAGTCTTTGGTGTGCTAACATTTGCTCTTCTTAGATCCGTTTCTAAGAGGAGTGTTGATCCTACAGGATTTGCTATTAAATCTTCTGGTAGGATTAGAGTTTTGAGTAGTTTGTAATGAATTCTGAAGATCACAGTCATAGGCTGAGCTCCATAGGTCATGTCGTAACCTTTTGTTTTGATGTTGAGAACAAGAGAATTGAGGATTCCTGGATCTGAAGTAGATACAAGGAAATTTGGGAAACAATCAAAGTGAATTAGACCATTGCATAGGCTGGATTCCACTAGGCCTAGCATTTAGTCAGAGAACCTGTTGTGTCTACAATCCCGAAAGGCCACAAGTACAGAGGTTCGAAGACCATTTCTGGTCAAGGGTTTGATTCCAACTTGTACCATTCCTATATGGAGGTACTTATAGGTTTTCTAGAGTTCTTTGAGAGTTTGAGAGGTGAGGAGATGAATATTTTGGTTATCGGCTTCAAGAGGAACCGCCCTCTCTTGGACTTTGATGTTTAATCTTGAGGAAAAGTCAAACTTTCCTATTTTATAGATTTCTTTGTAGCTTCGTTTTGGAAGGGTCCAGTTGTATAAACTAGTCATTGAGATTTTAGAGCTAAGCTCTTCACTATTGATGATTTGGTCCTACATTAACCAATTTAAAGGTTAAATAAATGCTATAAAATGAACTCAACAAATACCCTCAAACCTACATTTTGCTAGTCCTCGAGCAAAACTAATAAAAAGAAATTGATTACTTTAATTTTCTCAGAGCAATTCTTTTAGTCAAATGTACAAACGTTAGTAGTTAAATGTCATCTATCCAAATACTTAAGCATGCCCTTAGAAAAATGAACAAGAAATCAAATATTATTTAAGTAATAAATCCATTCTAAAAGTTCTAAACTCATAGTGTTTGTGTGCAAAGCCAATCATAAATACAAACTTTCAATTTCAAGTAAAATAAGAACAAAGCCACTATTGAAATTTTCGCTTTGACTTCAAATCTCACAAGGTAAACTCCTCATAATTAAAGCACACAGAGATAGGTTGACTATTTTCTCTCAAGTTATATGTGAGTATGAGTAAGTGCATACAAATGACTCACATGAATATCATGAAGAATGAATATTATAGAGAAAAGGAAGATCACATGAAGGAAAATTAATTACATGAAAATGTTTGAATTAAGCACTTTAGTTCTTATGTATTCTTTCTCCACAATTTAACCAAACTCTTGCTAAGATCAAATAGGACTTTTATTGGTTTGTCATGAAAAGCTAAGGTAGAGAAAGTAAGATTTTTCCAAGAATGTGTATTTGCAACTAAAATGTAATTAAGGCATTCATTTTCTTGTCCTTTTTCTTTTCTTCCCTTCTTTTCTCTTTTTTTTGTTTTTTGTAATTTATTTGAAGAGATAAAATCATAGTATTTAATACCCTAATATATATATATAAATATATATTTTTAAACTTCTCGGAAAAGTAAAAAAAAAAACTAAATGAAGGCTCAAAATGGATAATAGTGGTAAAATATTATTTAAACAAAGATAGATGGCTAGAAAGGCTCAAGGCTAAACAAAAATAGCCTAAAATCATTTCCTATGTTGAGTTATGACTATTATACTTCAACTGAAGTAAAGGAACTTTAAGTGCAATAATTCAAAATTTAATAATATTTTCAAGTAATTTGATCAAACAATAAAGAATAATGAGATTATCAACGACATAATAAGGACCCAATAAAAATTTGGAAATAAAAGTATATCTCTTACAAAAATAGAATGGCTCAAAACTTACTAGAGTCAAGTCTCCACTATTTTTCTTTAGGTTTTTCAATTCAAATTTCACTTATTAATTTCAAAATGCATTTATTGGCTCAAGTGAAAATATTTTTTGATTTAGAAAATGAAGAATGATTCTAACATCTAAATAATATGAAATCTCAAAATAAATAATTCTTTTTGCATGCTAAAATGTTAAAGAAAACTCTTATGTAATTTCTAGAGTTTAAATATTGAATATAAGAAATATTAAAAATTAAAATTCTAAAACTTTAACCCGAAACCTAAATCAAACATTGTCTTCAATGTGTTAAAAGAAGGAACATGACAATGATAAGAATTAAACGAGAAAGAAGGATAGAAAAGATTACCTGAACGAAGACTCCTGCATAAATTAGAAATTATTACCAATAAATCATATAAACAAATGATAGATAATTCCATATATAAATGAAAAGAGTTTACTACAAAAGAAAAAATGACAAAAATACTAAAGTAAAATCCTACCAAAAAGGAGAAAAACATCACTCATGATAAATAAGGTCACAAAGCAAGACCTCCTCAACATTAGAATTTGGGAATTCAAGAAATAGTTTTAGTCTTTGACCATTAACTTTAAAATCATTACCATTTTTTGGATTCTCAATTTTAATTGCTCCATGGGGAAAAACAGTTTGAACAAAGAAGGGGCCAGTCCAATGAGACTTCAATTTTCCAAGAAAAAAATGTAAAAGAGAATTATACAAAATGACTTTTTGGTTAGGCACAAAAGTTTTTCTCAAAATTTGTTTGTCATGGAATGCCTTCATATGGTCCTTGTAAGCTTTAGCACAATCATAAGCATCTTTCCTAAGTTCTTCAAGCTCACTCAATTGAAGTTTCCTATGGGTCCTTGCTTCATCTATGGAAAAATTGAATTGTTTTATTGTCACGCCCCGACCCTCGGGCACGTGAATACCAACTGAAACTGAAAACTGTTTCCCGAAACTGTGAGCCCTTTTCTGAAAATGTGAGCCACGAATATAAAATAATTTACTGAAAACAACTGTAATTTCACAAAACCCTTTACATAAAAATCAAAGTGTAAAAACATAGTTCTAAAACACTGCTGGTCCCACTGCCTCGTCTTCTCTCCATTGCCTCCTCAGTCTGCTTAACCTGCAAAACAAACCCTGCACCCAACCACAGGTGCATCAGGTTTAAACACAAACCCGGTAAGCTAACTAGAGCTCGTATTAGTGAAAATTAACTAGAAACCTCAAATTATAAAAATTCAATAAAATAATCAAATCATGAACCACCTTAAACCTCGAATCACAAGCAAACCACAAACCAGAAATCACAATCCTTAAGTTGGTCACCAATCCTCTAAACCAATCAAATTCACTGTGATTCATAATACCTCAATTATCCACAATTTAAACTCTAAACTGAAAATCACCTCGAAACAATCCACAAGATCCTTACTTGGGATCCAACTAGATCCTTCAATAACTTAGAATCCTCAAGCATCCTTTAGAACCAACTAGATCCTTCAATAACTTAGAATCCTCAAGCATCCTTTAGAACCAACTTAATCCTTAATTAATACCCACTGATACTCAAATCTCACTTAATCCTTTAACCTCAAATAACCTTTAAACTGTCGGGATTTCCAATCCTAATTCCGTACCCCCTTAAC
This sequence comes from Purshia tridentata, assembly GCA_003254885.1. Taxonomy (NCBI): domain Eukaryota; kingdom Viridiplantae; phylum Streptophyta; class Magnoliopsida; order Rosales; family Rosaceae; genus Purshia; species Purshia tridentata. Next base: position 9,518 of record QANT01004840.1, on the reverse strand, counting down.
TAGCAACTAACAAACAAGCACACAAAGCAAGCAAACAACTAACTGAATTGAAATTAACTGAACTTAGGTTCACTCACAAAACTGAAACTAATTTCACTCACTGTAAACCACGCGAGAAGACCAAATTGCCCTTCGTGGCTCCTTTGCACGGATTACAAAATCCGGCAGCACAACGGCATTGGAAATACAATTCTCAAGCCAAGCGTACCTGTTAAGACTAGACAACCAACCAAAATAGTAGGGTTCACAAACAGTCTGTTAAACAACTAAAATGGGCGGGAACCACCACGCACGGTGGCTGCCCGGCCTCGGAAAACACACTTAAACTCAAAGAAACTCACCGAAACTCACCCATAGGTTCGGGTGGTTGGCACGAGGTCAAAAACCAGGGAAGACGGGTCGCTGGAACCACCACACGCGGCGGGACCCGCGGTGGTCAACGGGTGGTCAACTGCACGAAAACCAAAACCTCAAACGTCAAAAAAAGGCTACACAGCCACGTAGAGGAGATTGAGAGGACCAAAACTCAAACCTGGGTCGAAGCTCAAAAGTGGCTGGAAAAGGGTGAAACTCGCCGGAGTAGTCGTCGGCACACCCACCTTCGATTCGCCGCCCACGGCGGTCCAACGGCTCAATCGAACCTACCAACTAGCTAGGCTCAACGAGGAGAGAAGATCTGGGCGGTCGTTGAGCCTTGAAGTCGCCGGAAACGCCGTGATCGCCACCGATCACCCACTGTGTGCGATTTGGGTCTTTCCTTCCAAGCTGTTTCAAGGGGAGGCGCCACCACAAGAAGGAAGAGGGGAGGGAGGCGAGCACGGCCAGCCCAACCTCGCGCCCAGCCACCGCCGAACGCACCTTCACGCTCCGGTGGAAGGCGCGGCTGGAGAGAACTCGCGAGAGAGAGGCTTCGGGAGAGAGGAGAGAGAAAGTGAGGAAAAACTGGGTTTTTAGGCTTTTTCAAAATCAACTTTTTCAAAATTACAAGTTTGCCCCTCTCTTCCCACGTCCGTAACTTTCAAACCGTAGCTCCGTTTGATGCATGCTTCGTGTCTACGAACTCGTGAGAACGAGATCTTTCTAACGAACCTAAAGTCAACACAAAAACTTTGCTTGAACTAAAAGTTAACTTTTGCCCCCAAGTTTAAAATCAACTTGAAATTAGAAAAACGCCCAAAACGTTTTACCTTCCAAATAAAATCCGTAACCTTTAAAAAACTTTTCAAAACAACTTTGGAAGGTACGGGGTGTTACATTTATGGCCCAAAATACTCTATGTTTTAGCTCCACAGGTAAATGACATGCTTTTCCAAAAATTAAATAGTAAGGAGACATTCCAATTGAGGTTTTAGAAGCATTCTATAAGCCCATAACGTGTCAACAAGTCACAAAGACCAATCTTTATGGGAAGGGTTAACGGTTTTATCTAAGATGTGCTTAATTTCCCGATTAGAAATCTTAACTTGACCACTTGTTTGGGGATGGTAGGGGGTGGCAACTCGATGGGTGATGCCATAGTTTTTCATTAATTGCTTAAATGGCTTATTGCAAAAATGTTTCCTACCATCACTAATAATAGCATGTGGGATCCCAAAACAAGTGAAAATATAGTTTTTTAAGAACGGACCACTACCCTGTGATTATTTGTTTTGCAAGCAATGGCCTCCACCCACTTGGAAACATAATTGTCACGCTCCAAACTTCAGACACGTGAAAAACATAAAAATTGAAACCTTTAAGCCTTTTTCTGAAATAATGAACCATGAGTATAAAACATTTATTCAAAGCTAACTGTGATTCACATAACCTTTAAGCCTTTTTCTGTTCCTTTTAAAAGTGGTCCCACTGCCCGTCTTCTCTCTACTATCTCCTTAGCCTGCTTAATCTGTAAAACAACACCCTGCATCCAACCAATGGTGCACTAGGTTTAACACAAACCTGATAAGCTCACTAGAGCTCGTATGAGTGAAATAACTTACAAAAATAACCTCAGATTAAATCAATAAAATAATCAATTTACAAAATTGACTTAAGCCCCAAACCATAAAATCCACAAATTATCAATCAAGTCAAATAATCGAATAAATCCATACACCTCAAAATAAATAATCCACTTTAAAATCACTAATCCTTAACATCCTTCAAAACCACAATAATCTTCAATACCAAAATTATCTCAATTAATCCCGTAAGCTAAAATTCACCTCAAATACTTTAGGAAATTCAATCCTAATCCATACCCACTTATCTAGCAAACAGCAAACAAGCAAACAAACCACAGGTAACTGAACTTAAATTTACTCACAGTGTACCCAAGATAAAGGACCAAACTACCCTTCACAGCGTCTTTGCTCGGATTCTACAATTTAGCAACAAAAAGGCATCAGACATAGAAATTCCAGAGCAGAGTACTTGTTAAGACCAGACAAACCAAGTAAATACAACAGGGTTCCCAAACTAACTATTAAATGTCTGAAACAGGCGACAACCACCACACAAGGTGGCTGTCTGGCCCTTCAAACCAACCAAAAGTAAGAGAAACTTACCCACAAGTTCGGGTGACTGGCCAGAGTCCAAAAAAAGGAAAATGGGTCGCGGGCACCACCACACACTGTGGAACCCACGATGGTCCACGATCGTCAACCTGCAACCGAACCCAAAACCACCTTAAGCTAAAACGAACTATATAGGCACATAGAGGAGGTTGAGAGGACCAACTCTCATACCTGGGTCGACAACCAAAAGTCGCCAGAAAAGGGTTAAAATGGTCGGAGAAGCCGCCGACCTTCCCACCTTCGATCTGCCGCCAAACGAGCTCCGATGGACGATTGGAGGGCACCACCATGACGAGCTCGACGAGGAGAAGAGGTTTGGACTGGTGGGAGGTCACGTCGTCGCCTAAAAAGGAGAGATCGCCACCGGCAACACCCACTGGGAGCGAGCTGGGTTTCTCAATCTGGGTTGTTTCAGGAGGAACTACCACCAGGGGAAGGAAGAGGAGAGGAAGACGATCACAGCAAGCCAAAAACCAAGTCTAGCTGTCGCTGAACGTGCCCTCACGCACTAGTGACAATGGCGGTTGGAGAGAAAGACGCGAGAGAGAGAGGGGTGCGGGAGAGAGGAAAGAGAAAGTAAAGAAGAAAATTGACTTTTGCCTTTTTAAAAACCAACTTCACAAAATTACAAGCTTGCCCCTTCCTTCACACGTCCATAACTTCCAAATCGTAACTCTGTTTGAAGTGTGATTCGTGTCTACGAACTTGTGAGAACGAGACCTTTCCAATGGACCGAAAGTCAAAACTAAAACGTCGCTCGAACAAAAAGTCAACTTTAGCTCAAGTTTAAAATTAATTTTAAAATTGAAAAACCCCCAAAACACTTTACTTCTCCAATAAATTCCCAAAATTTTTTAAAATAATTTTCAAAATAACCTTGGAAAAGTACGGGGTTTTACAATAATCTACACCCACAAGGATATAAAGATTTCCAAAAGAATTAGGAAAAAGTCTCATAAAGTCAATTCCCCAAACATCAAAAATCTCAACAATAAGAATTGGATTTAAAGGCACCATGTTCCTCCTAGATAGACTCCCTAATCTTTGACATCTCTCACAAGATTTACAATAAACATGGGAATCATGAAAAAAGGGAAGGCCAATCATGGGAATCTTTGACATCATGTTCCTCCTAGATAGACTCCTTAATCTTTGGCAGCGATTTTCTTAGTACTAAAATAACCTCCACAATTATGGTCATGACAAAAGGAAATGATGTTGATTTGCTCATGATTTGGAGCACATTTCCTAATGATTTAATCAGGGCAATAATTAAACAAATAAGGATCATCCCAAAAATAATGCTTGACTCTAGCAAGAAATTTAGATTTGTCTTGTTTAGTCCAATGGGAGGGCATTTCATTAGTAACTAAAAAATTCACAATGTCCGCATACCAAGGTGCTTGAGAAATAAGCATGAATTGCTTATCGGGAAATGTTTCAGTGATGGGAATAGATTCCTTCTTTGACTTAACTATTAACCGTGAAAGGTGATCGACTACCACATTTTCGGACCCTTTTTTGTCAAGAATTTCAATGTCAAATTCTTAAAGCAATAAGATCCATCGGATTAGGCGGGGTTTAGCATCTTTTTTAAACAAAAGGTATTTTAAGGCCGCGTGATCAGAATAAACAATGACTTTAGTGCCTAAAAGATAAGACCTAAACTTGTCTAAAGCAAAGACAATCGCCAAGAGTTCTTTTTCAATAGTAGAATAGTTGAGTTGGGCATCAATGAGAGTCTTGCCTGCATAACAAATGACATGGGGCAATCTACCTACCCTTTGCCCCAAAACGGCTCCTATGGCATAATCGGATGCATCACACATTATTTTAAAAGGTTCACTCCATTTAGGAGGGCGAATGATAGGGGCGGAAGTTAACAAAAACTTAAGTTTATCAAATGCATTAACACAATTATCATCAAAGACAAATGAAGACTCTTTGGCAAGTAAATGGCACAAAGGACGTGAAATTTTGCTAAAATCTTTGATGAATCTTCGATAAAAACCCGTATGTCCTAAGAATAATCTAATTTCTTTAACCTTCCGTGTAGGCGAAGATTAGAAATTAAATCAACTTTAGCTTTGTCAACCTCTATCCCCTTTGAAGAAATGACATGTCCTAAGACAATATCCTTTTTGACAATGAAATGACATTTTTCCTAATTTAAAACAAGATTTTTTTCTTTGCAACAGATTAAAACAAGGGAAAGGTGACGCAAACAATTATCAAAAGAGGATCCAAAAACAGAGAAGTCATCCATAAAAACCTTAAGGAAATGTTCTACCATGTTGGGAAAGATGGAAATAATGCACCTTTGAAAGATGGTGGGTGAATTTCACAACCCAAAAGGCATATAACGGTTAGCAAAGGTACCAAATGGACAAGTAAATGTGGTCTTCTCTTGATCATCAGGCGCAATGGGAATTTGAATATAACCGGAATAACCATCAAGAAAACAATAATAAGCATGACCGACTAACCTCTCAAGCATTTGGTCAATGAAAGGAAGAGGAAAATGGTCTTTCCTTATAACAGCATTCAATTTACTATAGTCTATACACACACGCCAACTAGTTTGCACTCTTGTAAGAATTAATTCATTATCATCATTTTGTACAACAGTGATGCCAGATTTCTTTGGGACAACTTGGACAGGACTCACCAAATAATTATCAGATATACGATAATGACACCTACATCTAACAATTTCAAAACCTCACTTCTCACTACTTCCTTCATGGCAGGATTCAAATGTCTTTAGGGCTCATTAGAAGTTTTAGAATTGTCCTCTAAGTGAATCCTATGCATGACAATGGATAGGGCAATGCCTTTGACGTCAGCGATGGACCAACCTATGGCTTCTCTATGCTTCTTAAAAACTGTTACAAGCTTACCTTCATGTTCATCATCTAAGTCGGAAGCTATGATTATAGGTAAGGTATTGGAAGACCCTAAAAACACATACTTGAGGTTGTCAGGTAATGGTTTAAGATCAAGCTTAGGTGGTTCAACGATGGAAGGAAGTGGTGGATTTGTGGAGAGAGGAAAAGGTTCCACTCTAGGTTTCCAAGTGGTGATATTCATGATGGATGTGGAATCCAAAAGGGCATTAACTTCATCTATGGCTTCATCAAGATCAAAATCACAACCAAAATTGGTTTAGCAAGCTTCAAGTGGATCCTTAACACTTTCCCTATGGAAAGAGTCTATCACTAGTTGTTTGATTAAAATGCTATCCTCACCCTCTTGTGGTTGGTGACTTCTATTAAAAATATTAAGATCCATAGTTAAATTCCCAAATGAAAAATTCATGATCCCATTTCGACAATTAATTTGAGCATTAGCGGAGTAAGGAATAAATGTCCCAAAATTAGCGGAATTTGATCACAAACATTTGCCATGGGTTGGGTATCAAGCACAATAAATCTACAGGAAAATAAAATTCATTCACTTTAACCAAGACGTCTTCAATCATCCCCTTTGGAATTTTGACCGACCTATCTGCTAAAGGAGTTATCAATGTGGGTTTCATTTCTCCTAAGCCAAGTTGCACATAAACAGATTATGGTAAAAGGCTCACGCTTGCTCCTAAGTCTAACAATGCTCTTCCTATTTGATGAGTTCCTATTGTGCATGCAATGGTAGGACAACCGGGGTCCTTGCATTTAACTGAGATTCGATGCTCAATAATGGAACTCACTTGTTTCGTAAGAAAGTCTTGTTTAGGAACATTGGTCCTCCTTTTTATGGTGAAAAAGTGTTTTAAAAACGTGGTATAAGAAGGTATTTGTTGAATGACATCTAAGAAGGAAATATTGATGTAAACTTGTTTAAACACTTCTAAGATGTCACTAAATTGAGCACTTTTCTTTGTCTTGACTAGTCTTTGAGGGAATGGGGCTTTGGGCACAAAAGACTTGTTGGACTCATCAATCAAAGGTTCTTTTTCTTTGGATTTGACAACATAATCAACTTTAGGCTCTAATCCAATTGTTTCATTGTTTTGATTTTCATCATTCTTATCTTTCAAGTTGGGCATTTGAACCTTGTTATCAATTTGCCTACCCGACCTAAGAGTTGTGATGAACTTGGCATGTTCTTGAGAATTTGAGGAACCAAATGCACCAACATGAAATTGACCCTTTGGATTAGGAACGGGTTGACTTGGGAATTTGCCCTTTTCTCTCACGTACAATGGTAGCTAATTGACCAATTTGATGTTCTAACTTTAAAATTGCTTGGGTGTTTTGTTGAGTGGAAGCTTTGACCTCTACAAAGACTAGACCAGTTAATTGCATGAATTTTTGGAAAGTATATTCCAAGGATGATGGTGAAGCTTGTTATGAGACAACATTTGGTGGAATGGGTGGTGGAGCTTGAGCAAATGATGGGTTAGGAAGAAGGAATGAATTTTGTGGCATTTGGTTTCCTCATAAATTCATTTGGGGTGGACCTTGTTTCCATGAGAAATTTGGGTGATTTCTCAAATTGAGAGGGTAAGTCTCTAGAAAAGAATTTTGATTGACAAATGGTCTCCTAAAATTGTTGAGCGCATTCGCATGCTCAACATTGCTCTCGGGTAAGTTATACAAATGAGGATAAGATTGAACACCATACATTGGGTTAGAATAATGAGAACAAACTTCACTTTGGATTTGATTGACAGAATTCCTAGTTTGACTCAAAGCTAATGCTTCTATCTTTCGTGTTAAGCTCTCAATTTTAGACCCTAAGTCTACATCATCTTGAACTTCATGCATCCCTCCACACTTGGGTTCTTTCACTTGATGATCATGTAGATTGGAGAAATCCCATTGTTGAGAATTTTTGGACAATTATTCAAGAAAAACATAGGCTTGTTCTTCCCCAAGATTTAAAAACGCACCCCCATTCATTGACTCAACCATGTTGCAATTTCTTTGGATTAACCCATTCTAAAAATATTGCACTAAACGCCAAATTTCAAAACCATGGTGGGGGCATCTCAAAACCAAATCTTTGAACCTCTCCCAATTCTCATAAAATTGCTCATCATCTTTTTGTCGAAAATCTGAAATCTCTCCTAAGCACATTAGTTCCAGACATTGGAAAAAATTTTGACAAAATTTTTTTTTCAATTTGGTCCCAAGAAGTGATAGAACCAGGACATCGGGAATTCAACCACGCTTTTGCTTTGTCTTTGACAAAAAATGGGAATAAACGGAGATGCACGGATTCATCGGGAAAATTTTGGTATCAGGAAATCGAACAAGTGTCAATAAATTCCTTAACATGTGTGTACAGGTCCTCATGATCTAATCCATGAAACGAGGGCAAGAGTTAAATGATGTTAGGTTTTATTTCAAAATGAGTTGCAGTATTATGGGTAGAACAATGCAAGATGGAGGGTTAGTTGCAACAGGTGCAAAGAAGTCCCTCAATGATCGAATTTCAACGTTATTCTCACCCATTATATTTACCGTTTTAATTCTTTTCTTTAATCATCTAAGTGTTCTCTCTATTTCAAGATCGCATGGCTCTAAATTGATATTTAAATACTGACGACCACGCATGCACTAGACAAAATTAACAAACAACCAAAGCAAACACAACAAAAATTACAAAACAAACTAACAAGAGTTAATACAAATAACCAATTTAATTATCTTGAATTTAGCCTTGAGAATTTCTTTTTAGATGATCCTAATCTCTTAATCTCTAAACAAGCTCCTCCTTTCTTTTAAAGTGAATTAGAAGCATACTGGTACAAGGCTTTTGAAACACAACCAGGCCGGTTCCAGAGGGGGTGGAGGAGTCACAATGGTCTCTCTTAAAACCTAGTCCCCTTTAAGCTCCAAAAGAGGCAACTTTAAAGATCCTTTCTAGGCATTGCATTTTGAAAAGGTACTCACCGAAGTATCCAATAGTTTACTCCTTCCAAGAGGGTTCCATGAGTTTCGTGAACCCTTTGGCGAATGTTTACTTGATTTTAATTAAATTGAGCTTCGGATTAACAAATGTAAGAGATGGTTAACCTAGGTGGGTAAGGACTTGATGATTAAATCTAATCCTTATCTTGTTGGGGGTGAATGCCTTTTTATAATTGATTATGCAAGTATGCTAATTTAAAATGCAACAATCAAGAATGATATATGAATTTTATATTGCACAAGCAAAGCACACACCAATCAAGAAAACTTAAAACAAAATGTTTAAAGTGTACCACTAGTGTGGTGACATTGGCCACAACACACTAGAAAAAGGGCAACCAAACTTTTTACGCTATTAATTTCTTTTTTGATGACCCACACCTTTTAGCAACTTCACCCCAATGCAAGTTACTTATCTAAGGTTGTAATGAATAAGGTGCACAAGACAACAATAAATAAGATCTAAACAAGTTATATTCATCGAGTGTAATATCGATAATTTCGGCGAAATTTTGTCGAAATTATCGTTTTTTGAAAAGCCCAAAATGAAATCACCATACCAGGCTTTTTTCGTTAAAATTTCAGAAATTTCGCCGAAATTTTGGCGAAATTTGAGTAGATAGACACTGAGTTTGGGAGAAGATGAAATCGGGGTTGGGTTTTCAATTTTCGGTGGATTTCGGCAGCAAAGGGCTGGGAGATTGAGAGAGATCGATGAACAAAGTTTGTAGAGAAAGAAAAGAGATCTTGGGGAAGGAGATCCGAGCGGAAGGAGATCTGGGGGGGCGAGGGGAAGGAGATCTTGGGGGGGGGAGGAGATCTGGGGAAGTATGGGAAGAGAGGAAGGAAAGGGAAAAAAGAAAAAAAAGAAAAAAAAGAGAGAGCCTACCTGTGGGGGAGGTGTGGGAGAGCCAACCTGCAGGGGAAAGTTGTTTGGGAGAGGCAGACTGCATACTAGGGAAGTGTGGGGAAGTGTGAAGAAAGGAAGGAAAGGGAAGGAAAAAAGAAGGGAAAAAAAAGAGTGAGGTGGCTGGCTGGCAGGCAGCAT
>QANT01004837.1:0-27897 GCA_003254885.1 Purshia tridentata | reverse complement strand
ATTTTATATTGTGTAACTATTGAATTAATTTGAAGAATGATTTTTATGTTGTGTACTTACTAAATAATTTTTATGTTATTATTTGGATATTATCCGTTATCCGATCCGATCCGATCCGATTTTGTGGATATCCGAATTTGTGGATCGGATATGGATATGAAAATTGCTATACCGCAAATTGTGGATTGGATATGGATAATAGTTTGTGGATCGGATAACCGATCCGTGTGCACCCCTACTCTCAACCCTTCGGCCATTCCAGGTATGTTTCTCTCTCATCCTCCTGCGATTTTTAACTGTTTTTGTTTTTTATTTTTCTCTCTGGCTGCTGCCGTGTTTTGCTTATTTGACTTTTGATTATTTGATTTAGTCTTGATTCTTGTGATTTTTTTTTTTGTTGGATCTGATCTGTGGTATGGTTTTTTTCCTCCCTTTTCTCTCTGATTTTTTATATTTTTTGACCCTTTGATTTTCTATTTTGTCTTTTGTCTCTGTCCTGAATCTATGATTTTGTAGTTTCTTTTGATTTTGAAATTAGAAATTGTATGAATCTGGTTGACATAATTAAGCATGACATAAGACATGAGATGAAGTTCTTGAACTAATGTTTGAGAAATTCATTGATTGTCAGTAGAAATAGAGGTGTCAGCTGGTGCGTGATAGCACTCACTCAACTCAAAATGAAAATTGAAATTCTATCTCAATTCATAATCTGAATTAATTAAAGGGCTTTACCCAATTTTATATAAATTATATTGGTTCTTACTGTTTTCTATTTCAATCCAATTTTGTTTCAGTTGTATTAGGACTCCTAGCTAGTTGATTTCTTTCCTTGCGACTACTTATTCTACAATATCATAATGCAATAAGTTATCTTAAATATTCTCTTATTCTCTGCTACCTTCTTCTCCATATATCCTCAGATAATTGCACTGTTCGGACTGTAATGGCTTGCTTATTGGGTTGGATTGCCAAAGGAAGGAAACAAAGCAGTGCATCAAAAGACCTTCTTGCACCGGCTGTTCCCTTAAAGACATCACCAAGCCCATCAGAATTGGTCACTGATGATCTCCCTGCCGTTCCCTTAAAAGCATCGCCAAGCCCATCAGAATTGGCTATGGATGATCTACCGGCTGTTCCCTTAAAAACATCACCAAGCCCATCAAAATTGGTTGTTGATGATCTCCTGGCTGTTTCCTTAAAGAAGTCACCAAGCCAATCAATATTGGTTATTGATTATCTCCCGGCCGTACCCTTAAAACCATCGCCAAGCCCATCAAAATTGGCTATTGATGATCTCCCTGACATGTTATTGGTTGAAATCCTTCATCGACTCCCTTGTGTATCCGTAGCTCAATGCAAGTGTGTGTCCAAGCATTGGTTGAATCTCATCTCTGATCCTTGTTTTGTTTGTCACTATCGATGTCACCAAAGAGGTACTCTGATGTTCTCTGCCGAAACCAACGCCAATTCAAAGCACAAACGTGAATGGGAATTTCTTGCCATGTTCGAGTCCGAGGAGCTTCTGGAGTTTAAAATACGCAAGTTTTCTCTGAGTTTCCTCCCGTTGGAAAAAGAGCCTTATGTGGTAGGAATGCATAATGGCCTAATTCTGTGTTGTCCATCCTGGGTTGAACAAAGTGATTACTACATATGCAATCCGTACACCATGCAGTGGGTTGCTCTTCCTCGCCCCCCTTCTGCCTGTTCTACCCCTGGATACAAGCATATAAAAGTGGGATTCATCTGTAACCCCAACCGCATTACTACAACCACTAACAGTAGTATCATGCTTAATGCCAAGTATATGTGGAAGGTTGTGAGACTTCCTACATTTACAGACAATTCGTTAAAATACAAGGACAATTCCTTCCAATTCAAGGTGGAGATTTTCTCTTCTGAGACTGGCCAATGGAGAGAGGCAGTTGTATCATGCCCACGAGACATCAGACATGTGTATTATACCAATAATTTCACAGGCTTTGCTTACAATGGAATGTTGTATTGGCCGGGTTCTCGTGGCATGCTTATTCGGTTAAATCTCTTCGAAAATGTCGATAATAACACTAGTACTAGTAATTTTATTGGGGAGTGCCATTTCATTAAATTTGATAAGCCTACATTCGACTTTGGAACAGATGACTGTCTAGGTATGTATGAAGGGCGTCTGCGTTTGTGCCGTTTGATAATGAGAGATTATTTGGGTCCTCCTAGTCCTACTACTCTAAGTGTTTGGGAGTTGAAAGAAGAAGATCTAAAGTTGGTTGATAGAGGCAAATATAAATGGCGTTTGATAGACACCTTTTCGTTCGACCAAATAATTTTGGAAAGTCCATTGATTGCTGAATGGGAGAAGAGCCACGAGCGTGAGATTCGGCTGATAGCTTTGGACCCGAATAATGAGGAAATCCTGTATCTGGATATGGAAGGACATATTGTCATGTTCAATATTCGTACAAAAACATTCAAGATAGTTACAAAGAGTAGTTCGGTTAGTGATTTGTTGTTGTGGTCAGAGAGTCCAGATAATGCTTACTCTTGGCGTTGGGGTTGGACAAAGGCCTTCCCATCTGTGCACTCTTGTTGGTCCACATGTTTGCTTTCCAAAGGCTCCAATTTTGGTGTTTAAATCACGTAGGTTTCCTCCGAGTTTTCTCCCTTTCAAATAAGAGCCTTAATTATGCGGTAGGAATGCATAATGACCTAGTTTTGTGCTCCCCATTCAGGCATTATGAAATTTATTACTGCATATACAATTATATTCACCATTATAATACTATTATCATGCTTAATGCTAAGAATAAGGGAAAGGTTGTGATAATTCCTCCATTTACGGACAAGTCCTACAAAACAAGGACAATTCCTTCCAATTCAAGGTGGAGATCCTCTTATGAGACTGGACAATGGAAAGAATGAGTTATCATGCCCGCGAGACATATTAGACTTTTTCATAGCATCAATACTTGCGCAGGCTTTGCTTACAATTAATGCAATGTTGTATTGGTCCTGGTCGGGCTTTAAGGGCTTGCTTATTAAGTTAAATATGTTTAAAAACAATGACACTAGCTGGTACTAGTAGTAATGCTAGTTTTTATTGGTGAGCGTCATTTAATTGAATTTGATAAGCCTGCAAACAACATATATTGGAACACTTTTTTGGCCACTTCGAAACTTCTATTAACCAACCCAAAGGCAAAACAGTACCCGATAAGAAGCCAAAAAACTGACTGATACAACTAAAGGATCGAACAACAATCAATACGAAAAAAGGAAAATTAACAGCAGAAAGAACAAGCATCAATCTCAAACTAAATGAAAGTCCATATGCCACTAGGACCCCTAAACTGGCTTTTAATGTATAATAATCAAGGAACCTTATTCTCTTCATCTTAAAGTTATAAGGACACCCTCGAATATTAATCGCTGCGGGGCTGCTGGGTCCCAACCAAAATGTGTATAAAAAAACTTACAGATAGGTAGCCCTCACATTTGCAATTTGCAACTGACCAAATCAAACACATACGAACCCCATGTCAAGTGAGGCAATGGCAGAGGAGGCAATGAAGAAGAAGAAGAAGAGGACAACAACATCAATATCAACATCAACATGGTCTGAAGAGTACTACTCCAAACCAATTGCCAAAACTGTTATTCCAAGTGTAATTCCAGCAAAGAAGAGGTCAGTGAAGCGAATGATGTTAGATTCCATGGTCAAGTCTATAGCCTCTGTTCTTCTCCCTTTTCACTGCTTTTCATCAAAAGCCAACAAGACCAATCACTCATCGCCATGACGTACAGTTGTCTACTTCACCATCAATATATAGGATTAATCTCGTTGGAATGTAAAAATAAAATACAAAGAAATAGAAATAGAAAACCAGACAAATACATGGATATATATGCCATTTTGAATTTTTTGCAATATGTATATTTGTATAATTGTATCAATATATACGTTTTGTCTCTACTTAACTCCGACAACCACTAGATCTTGCAACACAGAAGACGATGACAGAGCCAAAGTCAGAGCTAAAACCAGCAGCTGCCGAGCACAACAAAACTGCGACGGTGGACATGCAAGAGAAAGAGACTAGAGGTCTTCTAAAAACCCAAGAATTATACCAAATATTGATGCATTCTAAAAACAGGGGAATTCTTAATGTACCCTATTAAAGAGGTACCTTACAATTAAAATGATTTTTTTTTTTTGTTGCATTGCTTTGGCTGTTTATTCTCTGACTGATCTTCGTGCATATAAACAGCTCTAAGATGATTTAAATATTGATGCATTCTAAAAACAGGGGAATTCTTTATGTACCCTATTAAAGAGGTACCTTACAATTAAAATGATTTTTTTTTTTTTGTTGCATTGCTTTGGCTGTTTATTCTCTGATTGATCTTCGTGCATATAAACAGCTCTAAGATGATTCAATCCAACTTGATACAAAAATCATTGGCTTATACACAGCCTTATTCAATTCTCATAGTTTTTTATGTGGATCCACAGTTATATGATATAATTTGTACATGAATGTTCTAAGAAAAAAAAAAAAAAAGAGTTAAATCAAATCAACAGATTCTTAAAAATATATATACATATATAGAGTTAAACGAATTTTACTTGTATCTATCATTTCACCGTCTTCACGTCATGTCATTCTCCAAAGCGCGGACGACGACGCAGACGCGCAAGGGAGCTTAGCAAGCAAGCATAACACAGGCAGAGGCAGAGAGGGAAAGTGGAGGTTCCCCATAACTTTTCTTTGTCACAAAACAAGTAATATTTATTGCCTTTTAGCTTAAAGTCAAAGTCTGAGTCCTTCACTGTCGAGAGACCACAACGACAACACTCAAAGTTTTGTATTTCAATTTGTAGCCAGTTCTTTCGTCCTTTAGATTTGGGCTTTTTTTTTTTGGTCTCTCTTTTGTGGAGCTGAAATTTAATATAAATTATTTTCTTTTTGTGGATATTTCACACAAGTTTCTTCATCTTCTTCTTTTTTGCATCTTCAAAAAAGGAGAAGATATGATTTGGAATTAGATGCAGTTGCAGTCTTGCAGATGCATTGGACTTTGGAGTTGCATATATATGTAGTCTTGTAGACAGATGTCTCAGATTTTGGAATCAAATGCAGCTGCAACTGCAACATAATACATTAAAGAAAGAAAAATAGGAAAAAAGAATAAAATAAAGAGAAAGAGAGACATAGACAGAAAGAAGAAAGAGAATGAAAATGTTAGAAAAGAGTGAAGAAACTGACAACATAAATAGAAAAAGGAAGAAAGTGAGAACAATAGAGAGAGAGAAATAGCGTGAAAAGGAGAAAGGGAGACAGAGAATTTGGGATTGTTTTAATTTTTTAATAAAAATTAATAGCATTAACAGAGTTAACCATTATTAGTACGAAGGCCAGGTGTCAAATAAATAAACAGGTGACAGGGAGAACACAAGAATTTTGATGACAGTACATTTGGACTCCTTTAATTTTTTGACCCAGCAGTTGTGTTTGAATGAGGAATTTTGAAATTCCATAGATTTTTGAAATGTCTCAAGGTAAGTACCCATACCACAAACAACTAGGGGTGAGATTGGGTTGATTTTACCGACCAACCGACCGATTATTGGCCAACCGATAATTTTATCAACAACGGACCCTCTAAATTGGGTCAATAATATCAACCGACTCATTAAAATTAGTTTGGATGTTGCTTTTGAAAGTAATTAAATATTGACTCATTTATATTGATCTTATCGACAACCGACTCGCAACCAACTCACCGTAAATTGGTAGGCACTTATGAGAATGTGCCAAAATCAGTAGTCAAACCGAGTAAATTGTCTAACCGATAATCACCCGACTCATTCCCATCCCTACTAACAATTATCAATTCATCTATAAGTGGTTATTGGCCGGCACGCGTATTGCTTTCATACTACATCTACTTCTTTCAAATAGAAATTTTTAAATAAAGAAAAAAGCAATGTACTTCATTCCATCAAAAGAATAGCACCATAAGATACTACGTGCGACAAATACCTTTACTTTAATTTTTATTGTAGGAAAAATGTATTTTTGTATTTTTCTTACTCTAAAAGAAATGTGGGTTCCTCCCTATTTCTCAATCTCAAGCATCTTTTTTCCATCACAATTTTGAGCTTCATTGAAAATGTCGAAGCAGATTCTAAGGCCGAAAGTTAACCATGGGCTTGGAAAGACATTGATAACTGAATCCTGTTGTACTAACCCAAGAACATGTTCGGCTTAATCTGGGCCAAACTATATCTTATTTAGGATCACCACATTTTATAAACCCCGTATGTATTATGAAGATTTTTTTAAGTACTTATTTAAAAAATATAACACGAGAATGTACATAAAGGCTCTACAGATCCCTTTTTATGGTTCATTTCGAGCCTCCAAAATCTTAAGGCCCAGCTTGTACATGTGTATGTCCTCATCTTTTTCGTTGGATTATAGAATGATAACCACAGTTGAATGTGGTTTTATAGGATACAATGTTGTATTGTAGAAGGACTTATAGTAAGGTTTGGGGTTCTTTAAGCATGAATAACATACAATGTTTAATATCAATGTTATCAAAGTTTCTTTGAGTTTGAAAGCAGGGGATCCCAACTTACCTTACACAGATGGTATAGTAATTACCTTTGGGAAAGTAATAAAAGCTATTAATGTTCAGACAAGGAAATTCTGGGTTCAAGAGTGGCAGCTCTCTTTTCCCTTTATGTCTTCTCCAATGGTGCAGTGCAATTTATCAACAGGTTGGCCTAGCCGCAGATGGTGGTATTATTTCATGTCATGTCATTCCCCAAAGCATGAACCTCGTGGACGTACGGACGACGACGCAGACGCGCATGGGAGCTAAAAAGCAAGCACAAAACAGGAAGAGGCAGAGAGGCACGTACCAAGCTTAGCTTTAATCAGGACTTGATTAATTTATTATGATTAGGGAATGAAGGACACCTTTAACTTGTTCCACGAGGTTGACCCCAATGGTTTCTAGAAAGCTGCTTAAGTGTCAGCTGTCCCACAATATTACTTTCATTAGGATGTCTCTTAATTTTTGTCCCTTTCAATATGCCTATAACCTATATATACACAACAGCTGAGCTGCTAACTCAAAGCCTCACATCCTTGCACAAATCAAACACAAAATATATAAACACTGCACAAATTAAGTAGTGGTGGTAATTAATCCCGCTGAACCCAGCTGAGGAATGGCAATGAAGAAGAAGCCAAGTGATAAACAAGTGATGGAGGTGAGCAACAAGACATGGTCTAAAAAACCAAAAAACATTGCAACTGTGATTCCAGCAAGGAGAAGGTCAGTGAAGCGAATGATTTTCGATTCCCTATTCCAATCTATAGCCTCTTTTCTCCCTTGTCTTCGCTCATCCTCTTAATGAGCTAGGGTAGCTACATTCGCGTACCAGAAACACACCATGTGTGTTTTATTTATAACATTCTCCATATACATGCAACCTCCTTCTAGCTATATGCTAGTATTGTTGTTGTTGTTTTTGCTGCTGTAGTTTCTTGTGAGTTGTTGTTCTTGCCGTTGTCCATTGGCAAAGTAATACAATAATGCATTTGTAGCGTTGTGGCTTACCTTATGCCTTGTTCATCATGTAAGCCAAAATGAAATTTTCCTAGAATATGTTACAAATATATGCATGAATGTATCTTTTATTATGAAGTTCAATTTCTTAGATATTATTTTTTCCCTAATTCAATCAATAGTCAACTTAATCAATGGTCGATCCAAACTTATAATACAACAACATGACATACTATCTTCCATTAAATTAACAAATGAGAAAGAGCTATAGGTTCAATAGAGGATTAAAAATTAAAGGAGGAAAGAAAGTGATTATAACAACCTTTCCTTGCATTGGGTGCTTCTACTTATACTGTCATACATGCAAATTAACAGCAAAATCGGCTCACAAAATTGTGAACCCCCTCACTCTCACTATAAGTGGGTACTAGAATGTGAGGTGATCTTGTGAGAGTGAGGGGTATACCCATGTACACACAAGTTTTTCTCTATATATATACAACATTTTTTAATCAAATGTAGTTAGGCTATTTGGGACTATACTAACAATCACTGGCTTTGGTACCATGTTAATCTCATAAATAAAATTTATCCTTGCAAAACCAGCTTACAATGTCATGTGTCCCAACCAACCCTTCGGCTATAATATCATTTATTAGGGGCCCGATGTCTTTAATGTGGTCCTTTGCATCAATATTGTCTCAACTTAATCATGTTCAAAGCATTCACGTACGTATAAAGTTTTATTGTGGTCAAATAGTATATTTCATTTACGACCTCATACATTTGGAACAAATTAAATTTTATTTTAGATGGGGTATACCGAGTAAAAATTGTACAATGAACGAAAAACAACATTGAGTATGTTGCTTTGAGGGGTGCAGAAAATCTAGCATATATCTGTTGTACAAGGACCAAATTCTGCAGTTCAAAATGAGCATCCAATCAATTTGGCAGCTCAGGTCCATCCAGTCAACCCCACATAAACTAATCCTCTGCAAATCTTTGCTTTCATTGTTTAAGATCATATAAATCGTCAGCATATATATATATATATAAACCTTTCAGATTGCTAGCTATATCTTCTGAAAATCCAAGGGATCATCTCCACTTGGTAACAACATCTAACAATTATGAGATAATTTGTCTACCACTTTGGAGCTGAATTAATTAAATAATTAACAACCACTGTTTATTACTGCAGATTGTTTTACTTTCTATATATGTCCAAGTCCATTTGTAGACCATGAAATTTAACAAAACATGTGAATGTATATTATGACTTTTCATGGTATGAAAGGATGGCTTTGACCAATTTTATTCAGAACTGGAACATAGCTGCTTTTCCACTGTGATAGTTACAAAACAAAAGGTAAATTGGGCAAAGCAATAGTGCATTTTTCAGATTTAGATGGATTTTGTTTCAAAGTTACTTAATTTATCATCATCCAATGATGCATGACAGAGATGTTGTTAATTAATAGAAGTACAAGGCGGTGCGCTTTGAGTATAAAAGATTTGGAATTTCCATAAGGTGGGGACTTGGTTACCGGAAAATGGACTGATTCATGTACCAATTGAGAAAGTTTCAGACAAATTGTCAAACTGTCAATTAAAGGCATAAAGTCAAGTGAACCAGGCCCTAGAAGCCACATATATATGTTATATATCAGCTTATAAGCTAGGACTGTTAAATTTTCTTTTTCATTCAACTAGGGCCGCTAATGCTGCTTTATTCTTTGAATATCTTAGTTCTCTACACTGTGGAAATTACTGTTAAGTATAGAATTTTTATCATTAAATATAAATACATTTCATTCGGTACATTGAACTTCTTTACTATATATTAATTTTCTTATTAGAAAATTTAATATATTATGTTATCAGACTGATTATTAATCAAATCAAATTATATTTGAATATGCACGCAATTCTAATATACAGTCTAACAACATAAAAAATCAATTTTTATTTTTTCAAAATAACATAGCAGAGAATAACATTGTTCCTATAACATTTTATAATATAATCAATGGGAAAAAGAAATAAGTTGCATTATGTTCACATGAGGGTGTAGATAAGCACAGGAGAGGTCTTTGAATTTCTACCTTGCCTTGCCCATCAGCCCAGAGTCCAAACATTGGCCCATATTTATTTGTTCCCTCTTTCGGTCTCAGAAATCTTTCTGTGGATGATATGGGCCAGACGTGAGCCCATTTGTTTGCCAAATAATTTTCTTGTTTTTATAAAATTAAACAAATAAATACATAAACTAAATAAAATCCAATGTCATTATTATTCACATTCTCAATTGGTCATATTTTCAAATTAACAAAAATATTGAGCTTGGGGCCGGGGTAGGACTAGAAACTAGAATTGTGAATAGCATCTACCATAACTAATTAGTGATTCATATTGTTTGTTCCAATTTGTTTTTCTTTTAAATGATTTTACTATGTGAGTTTTAGCAAAGCAAGAGTTAGTTGGCTGTGCTTTTTTATTATTGGGAACCAAATTAACATACAATCTCACTCCTACTCGGTTTGACATGAAGTGGATTGTAGATGCCCTAAGGCTCAAACCAAATCCCAAGGAGTCTCTACAAAGTTCATGAATTGTTAAAAAAAGGGGGAAAAGTCAGGAATGAAAAAAAAGTAGAAAAAGAAAAGAGGAGCTTTATATGTATTAAGAAGAAAAGTAGGGCTTGCATCATCACTTGACCCAGCCTTTCGGTAAAGCTTGCCTTAAATATTTTTGTATGGTGACCCAACATGGTAAAATCAATCATGAATTGTTAAAAAAAGGGGGAAAAGTCAGGAAGGAAAAAAAAGTAGAAAAAGCTTGCCTTAAGTATTTTTGTATGGTGACCCAACATGGTAAAATCAAACCCATTATATACACTAGTACACTATTACAAAAAGTTAAAATAGATGACACCCTTTTTTTTTTGGTTGATATAATGACTCGTTCTTTTGTTGATATAATGACTCAACAAACATGTGCATGTAATTATGGTATGGACAAAAAAGTTCTTAATGTTGCAATTGAAGTGGCAATGTATACCACTTCACCCCATAATTTTTATAATAATTAAGAGTTAAATCAACAAATTAATTGGCCTAAAAGAGAGTTGATGAATAGCTCAAATTCTTATAAGTTACTATACAATGTTATAGTTTTCAATGTAAGATAATACTTCATATTCTCATATTTTAGATTAAAATTTAATTTTGGTATAATATTGATATAACTTGGAGCTACTAGCCCACAAGTTGTAGGCCAACGATCAGACTCATGTCCCAATTGAAAGTTGTAAGCTATCCTATATCTTGCGAGTCTTGCCCTTGCGTCACTCATGGACAACGACGCAAGGGAGGTCGCAGACCCTGTTGATCTCCTATATGCTAGGAAAGAGAGGTAGGGGCCGTGTTTTATAGAATATATGGTACCGGTACTTGTTTTTTATGGGTAGGGGTTGAAGGGCACCTTTTAATTGTACATTGAAATCTTTGGGGCATGGGATTGGTCAAGCAACTTTGATTGATTTCAAACCAGGGGTTGACCTAGATGGTGCTTAGCTGTCTTGCTTAGCTGTCTGCTGCCCCCACAACACAAATTTTTCCTCTGTGTGCCAACCAACATATATGCTATATAAACAGATGCTCAAAGCCTCACATTCTTGCAACTTAGCAACTCTATCATCAAATAAAACACATCAAACAGTAGACGATTGTTAGACAATTAGAGGGTAATCAACCGCCAAAAGCTTTTGGGCTGAATCCAAATGGCTACAGAGAAGGCAATGAAGAAGAAGAACCCAAGTAATAAGAAAGTGGTGGTGGTGGGCAACAAGACAACCACAACAACATCAACATGGTCCAAAAAACCCAAGACTATTGCAAGTGTGATACCAGCAAAGAGGAGGTCAGTGAAGCGAATGATCTTCGATTCCATGGTCCAGTCTATAGCCTCTTTTTTCCATGGCTGCTCATCAAATACCAAGAATGACTGATATCGTATATATTTCCAGAACCATCCTAGTTTTAATGCCTAGCTACCTACCTATACAAGCTAGTCTTGTTGTTTCATGTGTGTTGTTCTTGTTGCTGATGTTATAAATTAAACAATGCATCTAATCTTTTAAGTGAAATATTCGAATCTACGACATGTTAGGAACAGTCCCACACAAAAAAATTTCGTACCATTGTGGCTTATTATAAAATTTCAACTGCTTTAACCTTTCATTATTAATTAAGAGGATTACCAGAAAGAAGAAAGTTAATTGCTAGTCCTGTGTGAGATGCTATTCTTGTAAAGAAATATTAATATTCTATCGTTTTATCTCCATATATTGACCTTTGTGGGTACGTGTCCCCAAAATAAGTGATGCTTTTCCAACAAGCTTGTCTTGAATTGGCTGCTTTCTCAGTACTTGTACTGTTGTACATACAAACAGCTGGTTTTAAATCTCATGAAGTCGTTGATATCTTGGTGCTTTTGTCCCTAAAAGTCACAACCAGGTGTACAGAAATAAGCCAATTATTATGCACAAACAAGTTTTTAATGATCGATGCAATTGAAGTGGTAGTGTTAATTTCACTATGGTTTAAAAGCTGGTAACAAGATTATTTCCATCTCCTAGTTGAATAAAAAATAATAAGAACAAAAAAAATTCAGTAGATTCAGTGACCGATTGATGAATTTTTCATTATATAAATTGACAAAATAAATCTTTTATATATTTGTTTTGAAAAGAAACTCCTAAATACTAATTCACAAAAGTTATATTCGTAAAAACACATTATTGTAAGTTGTTTGAGGCATGTTGTCAAACACGTTGCTTGAATTTTTTAGGGAGTAGGGACAAAATCAATTTAATGAGACAAACATCTAATTAAAAACCAAGGGAATCAACTTTAATTCATCTAGAAGATCGGGGAGTGAGTAATTATAAGTTGACCTCAAAGCTACTAAAAATCCAGCACATTAAATTTTTCGCTCTTATATTGTGGTTATATCTACAACTACTTCATTTTAAGCTGGTTTAGTGCCTTTAGAAATTTAGGACTAATATTTAAGTTTTATATTGGAAAGAAATTCAGAAAAAACAATATAAGTAGATCGAGGATCTAAACTCTGAGTATGTTCCCCGATCGATTTTCTTTATAATTTTTTTGTCACAACCTATTTAGCACATGATACACGCACATCTTTTCATTAAAAAATAATTTATGGATTTGTTTCTTGAAAGTTAAATCTTTTTACTTTGTCTCTCGAACTTTACAAATGACTCTCAATAATCAAGTTTTGTCAACTTTATTCATTAGTTCAATTTTTATTTCAATTTTGACTCGACTTTTGATCTATCAAACTTCCGCCAAAATCAACAATCTTATACTCATTTTTAAGCTATACATCTCCTTGATCATTACAACTATATAAAAATTACTCAAAACTGAGTTTTAGAACTCTAGATAATGGATGGTATTGGTTTAGATGAGAGCGTAAAGTTCAAGAGAAAAAGTGGAAAGATTTAACTTTTAAATAGCAACGTGAAAAAGAAAAGAGTATATTTCGGAGAACAAATTTACGAATAAGCCAAAAAAATAACAATGTTTCAGAGACTATAAAGCCAATAGGTGGGGAAGAAAAGTTGAACAATAACATTGTCCAATATGATAGGAATTAAGTAGCATGCATGTGTTGTACGAGGACAAAACTCATGAGTACCCAATCACTTTGTTGGAGACTTGGAGAACATATGTGCTCCACAAATCTTCTGAATATATTCGCGAAGCCTCAAGTCAACCCCAAACTACAAGTAATTAATTAAGATTCAAGAAGAACGCGGAAAATCTTAGCTTTCATTGTCTTCAGAGATCATGTAAATCCTCTACAGTTTTTGCTTTCATTGTTTTAGGATCATATAAATCCTCTGCAAATCTTTGACAATATTGGTATATCTATCCTCTTCAATCCTCAGAAAATCTAATGGAGCTGCTCCAGTTGGTAACAAGCATGACATATCGTCTACCACTCTGGGGCTTAGTTCACAACTTAATTATTGTTTCTTAATGCAAATACTTTGACTTTCGATCTGCAGATTTCCATGCCCAATTGTCGAATAATAGTAATATTATTATTATTATAATTTAAGATTAGAAAAGCTTATAGTCTTTAATTTAATGATTCATGTTGACTTCAGTTGACTAAGTCCACTCTTGTTTTTTTTTTTTGGCCACAGGAATAAGTCCACTCTTGTTATGGTAATGGTAAGAACGCAATTGGTAACATTTAGAGGCAAAAAATGAAATAGAGAAAAGCAATATAAATTAAGCATGGCATGGCCTACCTTTAAATTTATTCAGATTCAGATGGGTTTTGTTTTCGTATTAATTATTTCATGATCATGACATAGGATAGGACTTATATAAGTGCACATAGAAAATAATGAGATCAAGATATATGGGATCCCCCAATAAATTAAGGTGGTTAATTAAAGGTGGGCACTTGGTTACCCCAAGTGGACTAATTAATTCATGCACCCAGAAACCTTCAGCCAATGGCATGGAAATGATGATAATTAAGGGGCTGCCACTTCAAAGGCAAAAATTCTTTATAATTCGCTCCCACATATGGGTACATACATGATGCAGCGACGCGTCTATAAACGAAAGTCATGCAAGAAATCGAACACAAATCTTTAGATTCAATTTTGTAAGTTCAAGAGAAGGCTAGAAAATTGAGAGCACCGCTCTTCTGTTTTATTATTAATCATCAACTAATGGGCTGCCTTTATATCGTTTCGTTTAAATAGGCTAAACTCTAAAAACACATAAAAATCTAATTTTGTCAAAAATGGCAAAAATCAAGTCTGTCTCATAGATAATTAAAATTAAGCATAATAAATAAGTTAGAATCGGCAGAATTCGATTCTAACTTTTACAACCAAAGTTATTCCAGAAATGGAACTTTTCAAAAACGGTAAAATCACATTTTTTCAATTGTCAGAAAAGTGATGTACATCATGGAAAAGTGATGAGTATTGCTCGTCACGTTGTTTCTCATCAAAATGGCCTCCAAGTGTCCAAATTATTAGCGACACTCCAAGTGTCTAGTAGGAATGAGGGCTACTTCCATTCCATTTATCCATGAAACAATTTGTCATCTTCTTTACGGCATCAATACATATATATATACAGGGAGGCTATGATGTGGGATTCCCACAAACTTTTAGTTTGTGAGATCCCCCTTGTGGGGTCCACACGAGTTGTTTTGTGTTGATTAGAATCATTCATTTTTTACATCTTCATTGATAGATCATCCTTGCAAAAAATTAGCCAAATCGGAAATCATTTGTCTATCTAACTTTGATCAAACAAATGGACGAACCAAATATTTTTTATGAAACCGTCCATTTGTTTAGTCAAAGTTAAATAGGCAAATGGTTTCCAATTTGGCTAATTTTTTGCAAGGATGATCTATCAATGGAGATGTAAAAAATAAACGGTTCGGATCGATACAAAACAACTCATGTGGGAATCTCACACCATAGTCTTGCTGTATATATATATATATATATCAAGGATGATCTATCAATGGAGATAAAAAAATGAATGCTTCGGATCGATACAAAACACCTCGTGTGGGCCCCACAAGGGGGATCCCACAAACTTCTAATTTGTGGGAATCCCACAATGGATCCTTCCTCATACTATATATATGTATAATTTTTATAATAGATTTTATTGTCAAACTAATTTAAAATACCCTAAACTTAAATTATATAGTAACATGGATAGTTTATGAACTATATGATATTATAAAC
The DNA here is from genome assembly GCA_003254885.1 of Purshia tridentata. Taxonomy (NCBI): domain Eukaryota; kingdom Viridiplantae; phylum Streptophyta; class Magnoliopsida; order Rosales; family Rosaceae; genus Purshia; species Purshia tridentata. The sequence continues at coordinate 12,491 of QANT01004837.1, read as the reverse complement.
TATAATAATTTAAAATACCCTAAACTAAAATTATATAGTAATATAGATAGTTTATAAACTATATGATATTATAAACTATAATAGGGGCTTTGATTTACTCTATAATAGGAATTAAACATATATAAACATATATAAACTATATAAAAATTTAATATATATAATTTGCGGATCGGATCAGATATATCCGTGGTTTTCAATATTGATATCCATATCCGATCCACAAATTGCGGATCGGATCGGATTGATATCCACAAAGAAGAAAGTGCGGATTGGATCAGTACAATATCCACAAATTGCAGATTATATAAAAATTTAATATATATAATTTGCAGATCGTATCAGATATATCCGTGGTTTTCAATATTGATATCCATATCCGATCCACAAATTGCAGATCGGATCGGATTGATATCCACAAATAAAAAAGAATCACAAATAAAAAAGTACAGATTGGATCGGTACAATATCTACAAATTACAGATCGAATCGGATCGGTAAGCAGATTTTCGATATATTTGTGCACCCCTAATTCTCATCATTGATTTTCTAATATGTATTTGGCCAGCCGGTAGTTGACGGTTTACTTTTCCAAGGAGATATTGATTGTTAAAGTCAAGACACAATAATTAGTTTGTCATTCCTTTACATCAACCAGCAAAGAATTTCCAGCTAAGTTCTCGTATTCCCCTTTGGCTAAAAACCTTTTGGTGCAGTCAGGCCGCCATTAATGGCTAGCTGCAGTCTCAAATCGAAGTTGGTGCTGATCTTCCTGCTCTGTTTTTCAAGCCTGTGTACTTTTCATGCTGCGAGGGACACACTGAAACCAGGTGACACTCTCAATTCGTCAAGTTCCTTGGTCTCTGCAAATGGCGAGTTCACTTTGGTTTTCAAGGTAAGTGATGACACTTCCAACACCAGCTACCTAGTCATAAAATGGAATGGAATTAACAACTGGGCATGGGTTGCCAATCCCTCCATACCCATTTTGTACCCTTCGGGAATTCTCACCTTGGACACCAATCACACACTCAAAATCACACACACAGGGGATGATCCTGTGCTGCTCTACTCAGCTCCAGAAGCTGCAAATAGTGCTGTTGTGGCTACCCTGTTGGATTCTGGAAATTTTGTACTAAGGGAAGTCAACTCTGATGATGGGTCAACAAAGAGGGTGTTGTGGCAGAGTTTTGACTATCCTGGGGACACTCTTCTGCCGGGTATGAAATTGGGTGTAAACCGTAGCAATGGTCACATTTGGTCACTTTCATCATGGTTTACTCCCATGAGTCCTGTGCGAGGGGCTTTTGCACTTGATTGGGACCCCGGTGAACACCAATTGAAAATTCGGCGGCATGGGGTTGTTTATTGGACTAGTGGAGTGTTTAAAGATGGCAGATTTGAATTCATTGATGAATCAAAGTACAGTTTTCGTGTTGTTTCAAATGAGAATGAAGACTACTTCACTTACACTAGTGTAGAAAAATCAGAATGGTTGCTAAGTACTTTTGGGAGACTGTTTGAATTTGGAAGTAATCAAGATATTGCACGAGCAGATAACTGTTATGGGCATAACACTGATGGAGGGTGCCAGAGATGGGAGGACGAGCTAATTGGTTGTAGGGATTCAACTGGAGATAGATTTCAGCAAGAAAATGGTTACTTTAATCAAATAACTGGTAGCAGTTCTAATATAAATTCGACGACAACGGGTGATTCAAATACAAGTCTTGGCCTCAGTGATTGTAAGGCGGCTTGTTGGAGAAATTGTGACTGTTTTGGGTTCAACTCTCTGCTTGACAATCAGACTGGATGTAAATTTTGGATTGGAAAGTGGGAGTTTGTTCCAGACCGCTCAGGTTATAGTTCAACTAGTCCTTATTTTCTAGCAAAGTCATCGAGCAAGGCCCGCAGTTGTAAGTCTACCAATCTTTCGAGCTAATAATTTTATTTCTTTTTTCTTTTGTGAAATATGTGCCCTTCGTTAGATTGGCTATCAGGTTTTACAAGATCCTATCTTACACCAATATTATCTTCATACTTGGGTTTGTCCAGTTATGGAGTTTTACCGCAAAGCTCGGTGCAACATAGAGAGATGCCCTTTTAATTTACCCAATGTTAACCTGTTGGCTTTGGTGCCAATTGTTGGTGGCCCGTATCTTTTGGCCCCCATGTTGCACTAGTATTGTCCATGTAAGCAGAAAACAATGAACCATATATTTGTTAGTCCACCTAGCTGAGAGCAAAAATTGTATTATCTTCCAAATGTTAGGTCATACAAAAGTTGAAATTTCATCAACCCTATATTATAACTAATGATAGCTAATTGTTAATCCATATATGCAGCAAAAAAGTGGATATGGATTGGCACTGCTATTGCTGCTGCTCTATTGCTTTGCACCGTGTGTTATCTACTGATTAGAAGAAGAAACTTTGTACTTTCAGGTACTATGTTCCTTAAACAGTATGCGTATGTTTGGCAGAGTTTCACATTTTTGACAATTGTTCTCGCAAATTGAAATTTTAATTTCTGTCATTGTAACCTGAATAGGCCAGAATGGGACAAAGATTCAAGAACTGCTTAACTTGATGAAATATAATAGACCTAGTGATGTTAATGGGCTTCAAAATGATGGAAATATGGGACATCATAATTTAAGCGTATTTAGCTATTCATCTGTCCTGGCTGCCACATGCAACTTCTCCATGGAAAACAAGCTCGGAGAAGGGGGCTTTGGAACTGTTTATAAGGTAAGGGTTTAATTAATTAATGATACAAAGTATATTTTTTATTTATATCAATAGATAAGAAATATTATAGTTTTTTTTTATTCTTTTTGAGATAAGTGAGAAATATATCAGTTAATGGAGTTACATATTATGGATTATCAATTCAGGGAAAGTTGGTAACAGGACAAGAAATAGCTGTGAAGAGACTTTCAAACTGTTCAGTGCAAGGAACGTTGGAGTTTAAGAACGAATTGATACTCATATATGAACTTCAACATACAAACCTTGTTCGGCTTTTTGGATTTTGTATACATGATGAAGAGAGGATGCTAATATATGAGTACATGCCAAACAGAAGTCTGGACCACTTTATTTTTGGTTGGGAAGACTATCACCTTAATCTTAACTTGATCATCTATATTGTTCTAGAAATGCATATATCTATCGTTATCTGATTTTTAATTAACTACGTATATATTGGACAGATTCAACCAAAGGCCAGCTACTAGATTGGAAGAAGCGGTTTAGTATAATTGAAGGAATTGCTCAAGGATTGCTTTACTTGCACAAATACTCAAGAATGACAGTAATTCACAGGGATTTGAAAGCTAGTAATATTCTACTTGATGAAAGCATGAATCCCAAAATTTCAGATTTTGGTTTGGCAAGGATTTTCACCCCTAATGAACAGGAAGGAAATACTAATACAGTTGTTGGGACATAGTAAGTTAACAATGCTTTTTTTATAATTGTAACATGTTTCACTTATGGCGGCTAATTGCTAATCCTTTCACCTTTTGTTTTTCTTTTGATATAGTGGTTATATGTCTCCGGAGTACATGATGGGGGGATTTTTTTCCATAAAATCTGATGTCTACAGTTATGGAGTGTTAATGCTTGAAATCATAAGTGGTAGAAAAAACAACAGCTTCTACAATGGTTATGGCATGCGACATTTAGTAGGACATGTATGTCAAACAAATCTCTGCAGTTATGATTTAGTTGTTCTTCATTAAGGTGTAAGATTCAATCTTTCTGATATCCTAAATGATCACATTTAATCTTGTTTCATCTCATCAGGCATGGGAGTTATGGAAAGAAGGTGCATGGCAAGAGTTAATGGATCCAACATTAGGTGATTCATATAATGGAGATCAGCTTTTAAGATGCATCCATGTTGGTCTACTATGTGTGGAGGAAAATGCAGCCCATCGGCCCACTATGTTAGAAGTTATACCAATGTTGACAAATGAAAGCATGGCATTACCGATGCCTACAAAACCAGCATTTTGTACAGAAAGAAATGATGTCGCTACTGGCATAAGTGGATTGATATCAGAAAGTAGGTCATTATATGATGGAATGTCCTATTCAGATTTTGGTGGGCGTTAAAGGTGGCGTTTGTTGCGTTGGGCTAGATTGAACTAATTTTTCAAAGAGTAATTAATACTAGTACTGTATTTGGTGTTGCGCTAGCTTACAAGTTTTCCCACTAGACTATATTTTGCAGTCTATTTGAATTGACAATGTGTAACATGTGTATGTAATTGGCAACATGTGTATGTGTATCATGTGTATGTAATTAACCAGAGTCAATATATATTTGATATTTTGGCATAATTCAATTGATCTGCAATATATACAAGTTTCCTCAAATGATCGAGACTGATGTCGTAGGAGATATAACAATTGAATACCTGCAGGTAGTTGATTGTATTATTAACCCTCTTAACTTGTGTCGTTAAGCAAATTGATCCACTCTTCATTATTTTTATGTTAAATATAGGTCCATAATATAAATTGATGCTAACAAACTTTCAACGAGCTAGCTTTCAAATGCTCATTTTACTTGTTTTGTGTGTTGGTTCAGGACTCCAATAAAAACCATTGCATGGCTAGGTGCGCAGTCTCAAATTAGTTTTGCTGCTGATCAGTTTTTCATGCATAATATTGTGGACTAATTAACTGTGATTCTGCAAGTGCAAGGGACACACTGAAACCAGCTTGGTGAGGGTGGCTTTGGACCTGTTTATAAGGTAAGCTTTAAAATCACTAAAAGCTGATCCTGTTCTTATTATATAATTAATTAACTAATATTTATGGATCTTCAATTCAGGGAAAATTAATGGCGGGGCGAGAAATAGCCGTGAAGAGGCTTTCAGAATTTTCAGAGCAAGGAACATCGGAGTTCAAGAACGAATTGATACTCATATCTCAACTCCAACATACTAACCTTATTCAACTTTTGGGATTTTGCATCCATGGCATAGAGAAGATGTTAATATATGAGTATATGCCAACAGAAGTTTGGATTACTTTCTATTTGGTTGAGAATTGTACACTATCACTTGAATATGAGTCTTGCAAGTTTAATTAATTTGCCCCAGTAATTTATTGACTCTGTCTCATTGGACTGCAGATTCAACCAGAGGCCAGCTACTATATTGGAAGAAGCGTTTTGACATAATTGGAGAAATTGCTCAAGGATTGCTTTACTTGCACAGATATTCACGATTGAGGGTAATTCATAGAGATTTAAAAGCTAGTAACATACTACTTGATCAAAATATGAATTCCAAAATTTCAGATTTTGGTCTGGCAAGGATTTTCACCGATAATGAACAGCAAGCAAATACTAGTAGGGTTGTTGGGACATAGTAAGTGAAAGATATATAAGTTCTTTACTTCTCAGTACCTTGGTTACTAATAAACATGCTTTGGTGTATATGTGTACTAAAAAAAATTGTTACTTGTCATTTGGTACAGTGGTTACATGTCTCCAGAGTATGTCATGAAGGGACTTTTTTCTACAAAATCTGATGTCTACAGTTTTGGCGTGTTAACGCTTGAATCGTAAGTGGCAGGAAAAACAGCAGCTTCTACAATGATGAGGATGTGCTCAATATAGTTGGATATGTATGCCCACAAATCTCAATTATGATTGAAATTTTATTTCTATATGGTGTGAGCAGATTCTGGCATATATATATATATATATATATATGTATATATCCTGCGTGAATAGTTATATATAATGTTGTTTCAGGCATGGGAGTTATGGAAAGAAGGTGCAGGATTAGAATTAATGGATCCAACATTAGGCGATTCATGTATTAAGGATCAATTGTTGAGATGCATCCATGTTGGTCTACTATGCGTGGAGGAAAATGCAGAGGATCGACCCCCCATGTCAGATGTGATATCTATGTTGACAAATGAAAGCATGTCATTAGCATCACCTACAAAACCAGCATTTTTTACAGCAAGGAAAGTTGTTGGAGCTGGTATAAGTGAAGAGGAACCAGAAATTATATCAATAAATGGCTATTCCCATTCTGATTTTAATGGACGTTAAGTTACTAATTATGATTGGTGTGCTCTTACCCCCTTAAGCTACAACTCCTCCTACTTCAACTTTCACTAATTGGTATGTGGGTTGCGAAGAAGAACGATAAAATAAGCATCAAAGATTACAAATGATAAATTAGCATGCCATTGGCATTAATTACGTACAAAGCCATCATTTTTTAACGGAAGAAAAGTGGAAGGAAATTACAAATAATGTCAATAAATGGATTGCCTAGATGGCTAGCTAGATCCATCATTGATATATGCACAATATTCGGTCTTTCTTTATATGTAAGAAGTCATTTCTCATAATAAGACATCACAATTTAACAGTTATTTTTGCAATATCACCATTAATTGTTAATAATTAGCATGGTAGCTCGATCTTATATCGATTGAGTTCCTTTGGAACATGTAATATACAAGCACGTACATGTACGTCTTAGTAAAGCCAATGGAAGAAACAAGCTTCCTCAATATCTCTTTCTTTGTAAATCCAATGGATAAAACCCCTCTCTACCGTTTCCTCAATATCTCCAAACTCACCTGCCTAGCTTACTCATTTCCACAGGGATTTCTTCTGCAAATTAATGAGATACGTACATGCACTATGTACGTACCAATGTTTCAAAACCCATTAATGATACAAGAATTGTAATTAAGAAACTTATGAAGGTAAAGATTTCTGGATCGAGGCACGGTATGTTGGTGATTGATTATATAACCAATGCAGATATATATACACATGCAAGTGGTTGTGGATATATTGCTGCTCTATGTGAAATGTGCACCTGTTAGACAAATCAAGTACTAATGTTAGAAGTCATATATTTAAATTTCTAACAAATTTAACCTCCAGAACGACAGAAAATAAACAAATGAGTCAATATTCCATAAATTGAAAATTATGGAAATGAGGTACAATTGTGTACTTAATTTCTTGAGTAAACAAAAAAACGAGATAAATGACAAAGTTATGTCGGCAAAAAAAAAAATTCTTGTCAAGAATGGTGAGACGATTCCTAGATAAAGTTATAAGCAAGTCAGTTATTATAAAACGGCTTTCAAACTNTTCTTGCCAAGAATGGTGAGACGATTCCTAGATAAAGTTATAAGCAAGTCAGTTATTATAAAACGGCTTTCAAACTAGTGCAAGTCAACAAAATAATTCATTAATTAACAAAATCAAGTCAGCAAGTTATAAACAGTTTACGCCAAACCTGTTCATGTCTATAGGGTACTTATTTGTCTGTATATTATATATAATTATTTCTATTAAGTGTTAAGTAATAGAAAACAATCAGATAAACAATAACAAAAAAAAGTGATAGGATAACACTTTCATATTTCATATCATTGCTTTTTTGGATAAAAAGTATAAATAACTTAATCGTGTTGATCCGGTTGGGGTTTTACGTACGCCTTTTATTTCTTCTTGACCAAATGCGTGGAAGAAAATGTAGAGGATCGACCCCCATCTATGTAGACAAATGAAAGCATGTTATTAGCATCACCAACAAAACCAGAATTTTTTACAGGAAGGAAAGTGGTTGGAAATTACTTGCCATGACCTACAATTACATGCCCATGATCGACTTTCCATGAGGTGGAAATTACTATATTATGTGTAATATTGATATGATTTCTCAATATTTTAAGAGCATTAAACCGTGTACTTTTAGCTTCAAATATGGAGAAAATCGTCTTCAATATGTGCCCATAATTACAAATTTGGCCCACCAATTTGCAAACAACATTTTTTGACTTCAAATATGGGCAAAGCGCCTTTTACGGATCCATGACTTATAAGGTAATATTTATTTACTAAAGTGGAGAGAATTATTTGTGCCACCAGTGGATTGCACCCAACAGAAAATGTACGTGATTACTGTTTAGTGCACTCAACTAGTCTTCTCTTCTCTCTCCAATTTTGTCTCATCCATCACTTGATTACTAGTCGCTCGGCAAAATCCTACAAACATTTTGGAGGTTCGTTGCAGTTTCTCTGGTACAAGGTTCATTGCAGATTCAGTTGAGCTCAAAGGTATTTCTTTCGGCGTACACGCACACACATATATATAACCGTGTAATTATGATCAATTTCTTGATTGGTTTCTTTCTAAACAAGAAATTTGATGTGAAAATTTCAAATATATATATCCAATTTTCTTGGCAAAATGATGGGATATCCTCATATCCTTTTATTTCTCCTCCACCGTTTTGTTAGTAGAATTTCATTTGTATTCGAATTTCCCCTCCAATTTGGGATTAAAATTTTTATAATATTTCATTATTTATTCAAGCTTTTGCTTGGCTCGGGTCATTGAGCCGTACATGAGCCCAAAGCCGTACATGGGCTTTGAGTTCACTTTGTCAAAGTTTTGCTCAGCCCTACCCCCTTATTTTTTAAGTATTATGTTTCAGGAAATTCACTTCTCAAGTTTGTTCTCCTGGTTCAGGAATCTCCTACAAATTCTTGGTTCGTAGTTGCTGGTTCATGGCTAGCTGCAGTACTACTCTCCACTTATTTTTGCTGCTCACTAGTTTTTCATGCGTGTACTGGACTAACTGTGATGCTGCTACAAGGGACACGCTGAAACCAGGCGACACTCTCGATTCCTCAAGTTCCTTGGTTTCTGCATCTGGGAAGTTCAGTTTGAGTTTCTATATAAACGATTACATTCCCGTACCCAACACCAGCTACCTGGCTATAATGTGCAAGGGAAGTAGTAATCACGCATGGATTGCCAACCCATACACACCTATTTTATACCCAACAGGAGTTCTCACCTTGGACCAGAACAACACATTGAAAATTACCCACAAAAGTGGTGATCCTATACAGCTCTACCCTCCTCTTCATGATCATCAAACTACCAATCTTGCTAGCAACAGTAGTACTACTAGTAATGTTGTGGCTACAATTTTGGATTCTGGAAATTTTGTCCTACAAGAAGTGAACTCAGTTGACGGATCAACCAAGCGGGTGCTGTGGCAAAGTTTTGATTATCCGACGGATACTCTTCTGCCGGGCATGAAATTAGGTGTGAACAAAAGATCAAACGGCCACAATTGGTCCGTTACAACATGGTCAACTGGGCACAGGCCAGAGCCAGGGGATTACAGCCTTGAATGGGACCCCAATGGACGGGAGTTGAAGATTAGGCGAATTGGGGTGGTTTATTGGAGTAGTGGAGGGTTTAGAGATGGGAGATTTGAATTTGTATCACCTGATGATGCATTTGGGGTACGGATGTACAACTTCATCGTAGTTTCGAATGAGAATGAAGACTACTTCACTTACAATCCTGTAAACCAAAGTTTTCAATCACAATGGGTTCTAAACGTATATGGTAAACTACTTGAATATGAGATACTATATGATATTGCACGAGCAGATCGCTGTTATGGCAATAACACAGATCATGGGTGCCAGCTGATACCAAATTCATCATCTCCCTCTCCCAGTATTAATGGTAATTAATGAAGTCTACTAATCTTTTGATCAGCTAAGAATTAATTGGTCATTTTCACACACACACACACACATGCACCCACATATAACGTTACATGCATGCGCATCAATAAGTATACATCGTTTAAATATATATTGTTCATTTTAGCAGGTTGTATAATTCTGAAACCAGGGAAGAGCTTAAGCTAGCTCTTGTGCATTAATATATAACTAGATAGTGGCTACTAATACTTATTCAATTAATGCAGATACAATTAAGAATGCAGATACAATGGAGAATGCAGACACAAAAAAAAAGCGGATAAGGATCGGCACTTCAATCGCGGCTACTCTTTTGGCTTTGGGGCTCTCCATTGTGTGTTATGTTCTACGACGAAGAAGAAAAAGAAAATTTGCACTTGCAGGTAAATTAATTATTTAAACACAATAAATACGTATTTGAATTTGTTAGAAAGATTGAATTTGCAATTTCACATCATTGTTGACAATGACATTTGTTGTTGCAAATGAAAAAATTTTGGCCACTAATTAAATAGGGGAGAACATGACAACTAATTAAATAGGGGAGAACATGACAAAGATTGAGAACAATTTTCGTGACTTGATGGAATCTGATAGATCAACTGATCATGTCACTGGGCTTCAAAATGAGGGAATGATGGTAAATGATTTAAGAGTATTTAGCTATGCATCTGTCATGACTGCCACAGCCAACTTCTCCAATGAAAACAAGCTTGGTGAGGGTGGCTTTGGACCTGTTTATAAGGTATTAAGGCTTTAAATCATTAAAAGTATTGTTCTTATTATTAATAACTAATATCAGATAAAAATATAGCTGATCAGGTTAATTAAATACTAATCAATTGGTATTTAATTCAGGGGAAATTAACACCTTCTGAGCGAGAAATAGCGGTGAAGAGACTTTCAAGATATTCAGGACAAGGAACATTGGAGTTTAAGAATGAATTGATACTCATATCAGAGCTTCAACATAACAATCTTGTTCAGCTTTTGGGATTCTGCATACATGGTCAAGAGAGGATGTTGATTTATGAGTATATGCCAAACAAAAGTTTGGACTTCTTTTTATTTGGTTCGCAAGATCTATAATCTAGCTATTTGTGATTTGCTGATTTTTAGCTAGTTCTCAAAATATATATCTAGATACATTAATTATTAATCTTATTTAATTCTTTACAATATTGAACAGATTCAACAAGAGGCATGATACTTGATTGGAAGAAGCGCTTCAATATAATTGAAGGAATTACTCAAGGATTGCTTTACTTGCACAAATACTCGAGATTGAGGGTAATTCATAGAGATTTAAAAGCTAGTAACATACTACTTGATGAAAATATGAATCCCAAAATTTCCGATTTTGGCATGGCAAGAATTTTCAAGCACAACGTATTGGAAGCAAATACTGATAGAATTGTTGGAACGTAGTAAGTAAACAATATATATTCTTATTAATTACGCATTTGGTCATTCTTGGATTCGTAGTAAGCATTAATTTATGTATATAGATGTACTAAAATTAAAGATTTCTTTTCTATTTTGGTACAGCGGTTATATGTCTCCTGAGTATGCCATGGAGGGAATTTTTTCTATAAAATCTGATGTTTATAGTTTTGGCGTGCTAATGCTTGAAATCATCAGTGGTAGGAGAAACAATAGCTTCGACCATGATGATCATGTGATCAACATAGTAGGATATGTATGTCATACAAATTTTCTGCAGTTAATTGAGATCAAATTTTTTCTTCCTTAATCGAGATGTGAGATTCAATATATGGTTCTGATATTCTACTCGAATAAATACAATCTTGTTTCAGGCATGGGAGTTATGGAAGGAAGGTACAGGGCTAGAATTAATGGATCCAACACTAGGCGACTCATTTATAATGGATCAAGTGTTACGATGCATCCATGTTGGTCTACTATGCGTGGAAGAACATGCAGGCAATCGACCCACCATGTCAGATGTTATATCGATGTTGACAAATGAAAGCATGGCATTGCCATTGCCAACAAAGCCAGCTTTTTTTTTCAGAGAAAAAATGGTTGAGACTGGACAAATTATATCAGTAAATGGCTACTTGTCCAATTCCTTAATTGATGGACGATAAGAGCTTTGTATAATTTCTAGTTAATACATTTGGGTGCCTTAATTATAAATACAAACTTCGTTTAGTACTTGAGAGTTTGAACCTGCAGGTATGTGCCTGCGGAAAAAGGGTGATTCGTTGAAGATCCCTTAGGAGAGAGGATCCGGATCCTATGAATTAAGGTCTGATCCCTTCAATTATTTAATTTTCTAATTAGAAAGAAACTTACCTGAGCCCCGGGCCCATCAAAGCGCCCACGAGCTGCTTTCCATGAAAAATGAACGGCAGATCTATCCGGTCGACATGAAATAGTCTTCCATGCAAGATTCGCGTAGTTATATATAATTCAACAAACAACGTGATTTGCACTTCACAACTCCAACTGCGTGATTTCAGCGCCTTTCACATTCGCTACAACTCTTTTCTTCTCTCTTTTGGTTTTTTAATAAAACTTAAACAATTTACCGTTTAGATTTTCGAATTACAATACACGCTAGATCTTACAAGAAATAAGTAAAAGTCATCCCAATATAGAATAAAGAAAATAAAGAGAGTAAGTGGACAACTAATGAATCATGACTATATGGACCAATGTGGGAAGAAAAGGAAAAAAAACAAGACTTGAACTAAACCCAGCATTAATTAGGCCTAGTTCTTAGATGAGTTATTTAATTTTAAGGTAATGACAAATTTTTAATTTAATTAAAACTATTTAAACTTAATAACTTATTTACATCTGTCAGTTCACAATTTCACTTTGCATTTTTATTTTGCAATTTCAATTTACATTTTCATTTTACAATTTTAGTTTATAATTTCAATTTGTATTT